>VYXC01006772.1:240128-265874 GCA_013397175.1 Platysteira castanea | reverse complement strand
TTTTTGTGGGGGGTGTTGGAAGGGGGGTTTAATTGTCAGATAGATGGAAAAAATCTGTGCCATCATTCCTCATTCTTGAGAAAATAATGATATGAAAATCTTACACTGTCAGATGGACCAGTCAGTCTCACTCAATATCTGAAACTGTTAATATAGCTCTGCTCTTTGTTGCATGCCCACAATACCATCAAAGAAAAAAGATATGAACAAGAAGAAAAGAACTATCATCCACAAGCTTCAGTTATCTGAAGCTGGCATATGGCTCAGTGGTTTGTATGCTGGTCTAACAGTTAAAAAAAAAAAAAAAGAATATTTACCTTTTCACCTTTTACTCCACTGCAATCACATTTGGATAAAGATGTACATCCATGGCAAGCCTTTAAAGACATAAGGGGAAAAAAATTGTTTTTAATCAGCATAAGACTATATGAAGTCTTTAATATTGTCAGAAAAAGTTTACAAGTTAGTCTAAAACGTAAACTTACAAAGTTTGTCCTCTAGCCATTATACAAGTGTTCAAAGCAGACACAGTTAACTGAAAGTTCAACCACCTCTGATAATACCTATGTTTGTTTCTAAGTATTTTAGTTAGTTTTAGACTCTCAAATTTATGCTTAAACAGTGCAATGCAATATGTATAGCCAAAAGCACCAGCACCTTATAAAACGGGCTCTTCAGCATATCACCAGCTGAGAAGAGCCCGGTTATGTTTCCCACCAGTAGATGTCAGGTTTTGCACAAGAGTTTAATCAAGCCTGAGGCTTACAAGCATATTTGTGATAGTTATTAGACAAATACTTACTACATGATTAATTCTTCCCCCCACAGCTCAGTTACTGAGAAAACACATTTTAAAACCTCTAGATTTCATGTAGCTGCATTCACACACCAGTGCAAAGCATGACAAACCAGCTGTAACAGTCTCTAGCATAAGGTGACAGTCAGGTGACTGAATGACAGCTGGATTTCAAGGGGTTCAAAGGAGAGGGATATAGAAGCTTGGTTCACAGAGAAGATTCAAGTTAAGCACCCCTTCCATGCCATGTTTGCTTAGATTGTACTCTTCCACCCCCATTCTAACACAAGATATTCATTATAGCCCTGTGTTGATCTCAGAGTTACAGAAGTGAGATTTTTAGAAGAAATCTTTTTTTTGATAGAATGTTTCTACATAATACATCTTTCAGACCTCTTTGTAGTTAAAAACTGTTTAACTGAGCCATATTAGAAGATACACTACCTGAAATACTTCAGGGTTCAACTTGTTCTGAGAACAGGTTTGGAATTTTATTAAAAACACAGAGCATATGCTTTAAAAGTTTGAAAAACTGAGCATTTGGGGTCCTCCCCTTCAGTAATCAACAAAGAACATTATGTACAAAGTTTCAGTCAAGCAAGAAACCAGTCGGTATATCAGATCTGAAATATACCCACACTTGAATTCTAGTCTTCACTACCACAGAAGCATTTACAGACATGACCCATCCCCTACCTGGCATTAGGAATGTCCTGGCTCTCAGCCTAAACATACTACCAAGCATCAGACTGAAAACACAGAAGTAGCTTCATTCACCTGGAGCTACAAAACCCCAGGATCAATTAAAGCATCTTGCAGCAAAAGGCAGGGCTTTGAGATTTAAGTCCAGCAGTAGCATCACATGACATGACTAGGGTGTCTCTCCCGATCTTCCAAGTGGCTTTTGTAACCAGTCTCTTGATTTTATGTGTATGAAAACCCAAAATTCTCAGTTAAGAGGATTTATTGAGCCATTTCCTAAAATGAAATGGAACCTTCCTAGCCAGGCTTTCAAAGACCAGGCTAGACAAGGCCAGAGTAACCTGGCCTGACCTCATGGTTATCCTTGTTTGGAACAGGGTGTTTGGCTAGATGTCCTTCTGATGTCCCCCTTCAACCCCAGTTATCCTAGGAATTTAGTATCTGATCTCTTTCACTTTGAAAAATGGGTTTTAAAAAAGCAAATACCTTTTGAACCAGTTTTAGGATTGATCTCTTTAACAAAGCTTCATTTAAAAGGGATTAACCTTAGTTACATGCAATATTCCCTTCCCTCACAGTACAAACCTGGCTCACTGTGCCGCAGCGCTGATTCTGTATTGCAAGGATAGAACAGTGAGAGCAACATGGAAAACCTCTGCTGCCTCCAAGAGGTGGGGGAAAAAAATAAACTAAATCAGTACTCATCAAAACCCACCAAAAACTGGTAGAACACACAGAGGCTAAAATAACACATATATGAAAAGCATGATCAAGATCCTACTCAGAGGAAGATTTATTCAGCCTATGGAACAGAAGAGACTCATTTAGTCTTCCTTACAGCTTCTACAGAATGTTCCTAATAGAAATTAGATTCTGAGTTTTCAGGTACAAGGGAACTGTTGGGGTGAACAGGAAGCGAGTGAAGTTGGGAGGGAAAAAGATGGTATGAGACTGCATTGCCCCTTCACAAAACAAGTTAGAGGTGCACAGTGTTGCGAAGCTGAGTTTTCGGACAGTTAAGCTCAGGAGTCTCTGCCCTTTGCTACTGTGTCTATACAGGAAAAATGCAGAAGGCTACTTTGTTAGCGCTTCCACATCTTTAACAGTGAGTCGGCATCAAGACCACACAAAATAGATCTGATTCATAAAACAAATGAAATCGTGAAATAATTTGGTATGGAAGGAACCACTCAAAGCAGGGCAACTTAGGCAGTTTGCACAGGTCCTTGTCCAGTTGCATGTTGAATAACTGCAGTGGTGATCCCACAGCTCCTTTAGGCCCTGGATTTGGTATCTGCTTGCCTTCACAATGAAGTTGTTCCTCCACAAAATATCTCACCAGAATTCCTTATATTGCAACTGGTATCCATGAAAAGTTTCATATGTAAAGTTTCTGAAAATGTGCTTCTCTCCCTTATTCTGTCTGAACCAAAGTGTTTTGATTTAATCAGTGTGGGGGTTCTTTTTAAATCTGTGACTGTCTTCCAAAGCAATTTATATATTCAGACTGGATTTCTTATGCTTTGAGTAGCCTCTTAACCTACATAATTAGCCTGTCTTGGAGAGTCAGGAGCACTTGCTAAATGCTTTTTGACAAATGGTTTTGGATATCCAGTTCAGACGCATTACTTCCAGGAAGGAAACATAGTCTCTTCCAGACAGCAGTGAAGGGAAGCTAAAGGTCTGTAATCAGAAAACTCTTCAAATACCCACTGTAATCAAATGGTAGTAAGTTTTTGGCATAAATCCTGGGAAGATCTATTCACCCACAAGCTTATCACTAAGTACTCCCCCAGCAGAGTCACTTATCTTCCTGTACAAAAGCTGTATTTGGCAGATTGTGTTTCTTATTTGCATTAACTTGTATCCGCACCAAATTATTCTTAATTAAACAGTTTGAAGCAAAAAAGCCGCAAGAACCTATATTATATCAAGATCAATTCATGCCACTTAGAGATCTTTTTGCTGTATAGCTTGAAAAAAAACCCCAAAGTAAAACATGATGGCACAGAGAAGAAAAAATCCCAACGCTTAATGATCTACTCTGAGTGAAAGCTTTCTTCTTGTTTAGACTTTTCAGTAATCTCAAGGCCTTTTTTTTTTTTTTTTTAACTTGGCAAAGCAGGCACAAAAATTGCACTACAGGAGACTGCATACTGCATAACAAGTTAGTACAAGTTTGAAAGGCACTCAGCAGCCATAGGCTAGAGATTTTTGATGACACAGAATCAGTTGTGTATCTCACATGAATGCAATGAAAATCTAGGCTCCATACTATGCATAGAACACTTGGAATTTTTCCTGCACATGAACAGTAAGTTATCTACAGTTCAATCAAACAAAGAAAATGGATGCAATGATATTCCAAGTGTAGAAAGACCTACATTAAGAGCAAGATTTAAATGTCTACCATCAGTAGTTTGCCCTTAGTAAAAGGCTAACCATCACTAGTTCTGAAAATTATGTGGCCTTCTGGGTTTCCAGATATGGAAAATTGAATGACTCCAAACCTCAGGGGAACTCCAAGTTACACTCAGTACATGATGCAGTTGGAAAAGCAAGAAAGACTCTTGCCTTGTATTATTGCTTTGCAGCCAGATGCCCTCAGTAGCAGTTCAGTTCCTGGCTCTGGCCTGTAGGACACATTGCCTTAGATGACAGAATATGGTAAAAAATATTTGATACAACAGTGAGTTGTAGCTTGATCATAAGGATGGTCACAATCTCCATATCTATCAAAATCTTTCAGTTTTCAACTACACGAAGATGAATAAGGAATCAAAGCAGCTTTTAAGAATTCAAGACAAACTGCTTAGATTTGCTCCTTACTGTATTCCTGTTTCCTCTGCCCTCATGTACCTGTAAAGATGAATGCACTATCACTGCTATTTCCTATGCTGTGACTTTTCCATAGCAAGACACAATCAAAGGCTTTAATTAATCTATTCAAGTTTAGCTAATCCTTTCACTAGATTTTCCTGACAGCTTCTACCCCATTGAATCCATGTGTGGAGAGCAAGTTCTTTTCATTAGTATATAAAAGGAGGGATGGTATTGGTTTACTGGTCAAAGGATAATTCTTCCAGAACAAGCTTGGTCTTTTGTGTCTTACATGGACTGAGGAAAACTGCTTTATGCCACCAAGAGAATGCAGTTTTGTTTGTTTGTTGTTTTTCAGTTTGAAGAAAAAAAGTACACATTCCTACTCTTGGACATAGGTTTGTTACAGTCAGCTCAGTGAAATGAATAGCCTAAGTCATCCTCAAAATGTGTTGCGTTAGAAGCCTGCCTTATGCACTGGGCACATTCCACTCCTTTCTCATCAGGCCCAAAGACATTTGTTACAAGGTAATTACAGCATATTCCATTCCTAGCCCACCTCCCAGCTGCCACTCACAACAGTATTGGACAAAATAGTTGTAAAAACTACCAGGCAGATGAATGCTGTTGCTGGAGAGAACAGCAGCTTGGGACTTGGCAAAACTGTGAAGCAAAAAAGAAGTGATTTACCACTACATACACAGAGCTGCAGAGAAACTTATCAGCCAACAGTGTGCACATAGAGAGGGGTAAAAGGGAGCACCTAAACCCCTACACTAGAGCACTTCAGTAGTGTTTTAGTATTAAAACATATAGGCGTTTAACAGTATTTTAATACTCTTTCCAAGTGCAAGGTTACAGAGGGAAGCTGATCATTTACAAACTTGACACTTACAAATTACCAATCAAGAGGAGGTGAGGCTTCTTACATAAGCACAGTAGGTGACTCAATGAGAGTTCTGACATAACCCAAGTTGCTAACAAATGAATTCTCAATTCAGGTACCAGACAATTGGACGAGAAAAAGAAAAAAGAAGTAGTTTGAACATGGAACAATTTCTTTATTCTGACATGCTCTTTATGTGTAATTTTATCACAAATCCAGCATTTCCTGTTTGATAACTCCTCTCATTTCTAGAGGAGCAAAGTGACATTACTGAACCCAGCGACACAGTTTGTACTAACAGACTGGAAGCTTTTCTTGACAGCTCCATTCTGATGGCAGCAGGAGGTCAAGAAAGAATCAAAAACCTGATTGTTAAAATCGGACAGCCACTGATTTTAAATGCTGGTGTCACCTGTAATGCATTAAGACTCCCTCAGAGATTTAAATGATGAAGCTTCAGTGAGGTTTAACTTGCACACACTAGTTTCACAAACAGATGTTGTCCTGAAGGCAACCAGACAGTTACTTGACACCACAACATTGCTGGCTGCCTCACCAGCTGAGGATGGTTCCCTCTAGCAGGAAAACGATGCACAGAAATCACTGAAATAAATTCTGCCCAAGCAAAGTTGGCCAGACTTTTAAAACAAATTAAAAAGCTGCAACAGACACTGATGACAGGAGTTTAACTGAACTGTGGAACAATGTGAGCGAGGAGCATAGAGCAAGCAGTAAAGACTAGGAAGAAATGTTAATATACACTCAAGCCACACTGTGTAGCAATTGCTGTTTGTGTCCTGTATTTGTATTTTCCCATACTTTTCCCTATTGACTTCCTTAGGATTTATTTGCATACATATAATGAAGCCTTTTGACCGTTTGGTTTTTACTAAGCCTTCCATTCACTAGAACAGTCAAAGGAAGAACCATCCATAAAACCCATTCAAAAGCAATTCATCTGTGAGGGCTTCCATACAGCACAGTCTGTCTCCCCTAACAGCTCTTGAACCTGAGACTTGCAACTCAGGTTTTTCACAGATTAAACTGACAGAAGCACTTCTGCAAGGCTGATGTGGTTATGAGTCCTTCCACTACCTGCAGCAGGTCTGACTGCACAGCCGCTCAGGCAATGAATCATCCTAGGAATTTAGTATCTGCTCAACTTGAGAACGGACACATAGTAGCTTTATATTTTCCTTTCCTTCCAAGTGTTTTAAAAAGCTAATAGAGCAGTTGCTCCTATTAGTTTCAGATTATTAAGCACCTCGGGTGTCTCCCTTCTGTATTTATGAGAAAGATGTGACCAGATATTCCTCTTAGCAAGTTAATCAGGTAATGAAGTTACCCAAGTACTAAAAAAAAGCTGAATGAAACACAGAGTTTTACATTCAGATAGAATCACACCGAACCACAAAGCAGTGCCAAAAGAACTACAGGTATATCAAAGCCTTCAAGTTCTAGCACAGCATGCATCAGCCCCGGCAGGTTTTTAGTGCCAAAGGAGAGGGGTGAGAAGGGTTAGAAACAATGGGAGTGTTAACTAGGCTAAAATCCATAGTTTTGAAGTCTTCTAATCCAGAAAACAATGAAATAGGACTTCCCAATTCACCAAGTCTGACTCTAGACCACGTATTTGGTAAAATAAACCTATATCTTGGAATTCTTTCAGTATCTAAATTAACTCAAATACACACAACTTTGCTGCTGAGAAGCAGTTTAACAGTGTTTTGTAGCTCATGAAAGCTCACTGTGGAAACTGCAGATTTTCAAGCTGCTCTTGTTCATGATTTAAGGTTGGCAGAAGAGAATTTTCACAGTAGGGACTGCAATTACCTGCTAGACAACTGTCAAAGATACTCCTAGAATAAAGTTTATACACAGTGAACAAATCCTGCACCTCTCACAGTTATCCTGCTGCCACAGGAGTTCCCTACATGCTACTAACATCACCCTCTGCATTCATATATGACAGCTTACCGGTTATCAGCATAAATTCAACATCAGAAAAAAAGGAGCATAAATATTGGATAATTCTATCAACCAATGACTCTGTTGTTAGGAATTCACTCTGATTAAAGTCACCAAATTCAACGTAAAGCAGAGCATCAGTTACAAATGCCTTCGCTCTAGGAGGATGGCTTAAGTAATCTTTCTGCTGTAACCGTGCAAAAGCGACACTCAATTATTCATACCTCTATTTATAATGCAAATAAATTCAGCCTTTCAGTTCCAAGCAGACAAAGATTAAGCTTCATTTTGGTGGTGGTCCTGAAGAGTACCCTCATATTCATTAGCTTGCCAAGATCTGTGTAACAAAACACCTGTGCAGTTTTCTAGCTAAGGATTTACTACTCAGCCAGGTCAAAGATTTCACCATTTATCTTCAGCAAGCTGAGCTTCCCTTCACTTGCCTGGACAGAAGTGTAACCAACAAACAAAAGGTTTTGTGGGAATTTGACAAGCAGAGTTAAAGCTGCTATTGTGAGTTCTAATTACGATTTCACATCCATGCACTTTAGGCTTAAGCAACAGTACAAATTTGCAGATAACAATTTATTTCTCATATACTTGTGTGAAGTCAACTATGGCAGCAAAGTCATCACAGTCTATAATCCAAATGGCCATTCTTTTCTCACTAAAGTACTGTATTTATGAGCAGTAACATTGCTAAAGCAGAATCTGAATTAAAAGACAATTTCATGCCCTTCTCTAAGGAATTGTTTCCCTCAATGTGCCTAAAGATGTGAAAAGAGTAAGTTTCATGGTCTAAAATGTAAGAGTCAAAATATGTTTGCAGAAGCTCTTGACCATTTTTTTTTCAAGTAAGGGAACTTCTGACATGTAATTTAATCTGTTGCACCTCGAGGCACTATCTTTCTTTGAAATCTGTACAAGACAAGACCTGTTCAGACTTGCAGAGGAAGCTCTTAGCTGTAGTAGCTGCAGTTCTGGCCACAGTGAATGAGAACACAAGAGGCAGGTTAAAAACCATTCTCAAGCACCTGATGGATAAAAACTTCTTTTTCCTCTTAAGGGGTAGCACTATGAGTTTGTTATTTAGATACATGAATATCTACTAATAACAACATGGAACAACTGTAAGAGATCTGCTAAGTCTATTTATCACATCCCAAATTAATGCTCTGATTAAATGGAAAGTTTAATAAATTCTCTTAGAATACATTCACTACAAATTGGTTGGAATTAAAGGCATACTTTAAAAACCCCCAAAAATTAAAAGCAAGAAAACCTTGGCATAACTACCTTCAGAATATGGAAAAATTGAAATAAGTGTGTTTATGCTAAAAATATTTTGTGCCACAAGAAATGGACAGGAGCTGGTATCTAAAGAGGATTGAATTTTTCTGCCTGTACCTTGTACTAAAATGACATGGAATTTATTGTTTTAAACTGAACTAATTATGGATCTTAAACATACAGTTTTTAATAAAGGGTATCTTTCACAGAAGCTTCTAGTTAAAATAAAGGCAATACTTGCAGCAACAGATCTTCCCATAGAGCAGTTGACAGACAACTTTTGGAGTCAAAGACTCTTTACTGAATGAACACCCCAAAATTTGAACAACTTTGATTCTTCCCCAAACTGCAACTATTCACCCGCTACGAACAGGGTGAGGTATTACAATCTGACAATTTCTCTACATCTGATTCCTGAACCAGAAGAAGACAGAAAGTAGAAGAGCCCAGCTGGGCATCTAATTCTCCCAAAATCCCAGACTTTATTCCCTTTCTCAATACTTGGTTTTAAGAGGGGTAGGGCTGACAACTCTCCAGGACATGAAGAAACATTAAGCAGAAACTTTAAGGACAGAGTTTAATGAAGGGAGTTTAAGTCCTTGCAACTCTCAGTGGTTCACTCTCACCTTCTACAAAGGTTTCCATCTTCAAAAATGATTGTAGCGCCTCTGCTTTAAGGGGCACTGCCAGCCTTGCACTCAAGTGTAGGTGAGGAAAAGGACATGGACAGTTCTCACCAATTCTGAAAACCCTTAGGTTTCTGTGGTCTATTAGTCTTACAACATGGAGAATGGGCTTCAGTGCAGTATATTTTACTGGGTGAGACACACAAAGTAAAATAATCAGCTCAAGCTTCACCACCCTTCTTGCAAGAATTTCAAAGCTACAACTGAAGAGACCTGAGAAGCCAAGTACTTCTGGCCTAATGAACACAAATTTCCAAACAGCTCCACATCAGGCTGCATGAATTGGCAAAAATTTCCTTTAACAGCAACTCAGAAGTATTACCTTTATGCTGCCATCCAGAGGCAGCATCTTACAAAGCATGTATGTTTAGATTTGGCAAGTACACCTCCTGGTAAACAGTGCAAGCTATGAGCACTAACCCAGAATGTAAACTACCAGGTGGCCTCAACCCACTCCATCTCCACAGTAATGAACTGGCAGATGCCAAACACCACATTAATTTCCTTCTTCAGCAAGCACTGCACCTGCATGAACCTCTAAATATACAGCATATCTGCAGAAACATCCTAAACAAAGTAACTCTAGTTAGCTTTGCAGTTTGGGAACGGATACATTTCATACCACCTCTGCAGGCAGCCGACACCTCACTACTGCTCATTTCAGTTCTAAATGCTGAACTCTGAATGCAAGCCATCTTCTTTTATATAGACCATGAGTGAACTCCTTAAACAAGTACACAGCAAATTAGAGGAATGGCAAGTTTTAAGCATGCCTCCATCTTTGCCTGTCCAGCCACACACCTCCGCAACTCACACCAGCCCTGAGACACCAGCACGGAACACCTGGCAGTCAGTCAGTGGCAGGATACAGTGAGCCACTTGACTTTTCAGGAAGTCTCAGTTTTACTTTTATTTTACCCACAAGTCTCTAATCACCAGCCTCTTGGGGCTTCCTGATTTTTTCCAGCTGCAAATAAGAAGTGCCATATGGTACTCATTATAGGTTAAGATTTACTAGTCATTTAGGACCTTTCCCATGTGACAGGTGTTAGATGTTGCCACTTTCTATAACCATGTCCACATGTAACACAAACCTAGACCAAATGGTCAGTTAGGCTTCTAAGTCCCAGATATGCTTGCAAGCCAAGTATTATACACTCATAACACCAGTTATTCTGGCATTCTGTTTTTACTCCTTTCCTGGTTAAGGAAATGGAATAAAGACAGACTAATTCCCCAGAAAATGTCCTGTTCCTCACCCTTATCCATATAACATGCAATAGAAGAAGCTTCAATTCCAGAGTCTTGTTAATGGAGGTCAGACATTTGTCACTGACAACTGCACTTTCAAGTGTCAAGAGCATGAAGCAGACCACACAAGAACAGAAACCTACTTCTTCCTTGGAGAAAGGAGAGGCAAAATAGAATACCATTTCAGATTAATCCAACTCCACTCTGGTCTATTTTGAAACTACTGAGAGCACTAAATTAATAGTGAAGATTAAGCAAGTATATATGCTAAAAAAATAAAGGCTGTGCAGAGTGATACTGTATTGAGATGTTATCTGAAGAAGCCCACACCCTCTTAACTGCCAGAACAAGACCTAACTCACTTTAAGGCTTGGTGGTGTCTGGGGGATTTTTTTTTTTTTTTTTTTTTTTTGGGTTTTTTTTTTTTTTTTTTTTTTTTTTTTTTTTTTTGTGGTGGAGGTGATTATCAGCTCTATTCTTCTTCAGTTCTTGGACCAAGTATCATAGCTTCAAGGTTCTTCTAGTCAGAGCTGTCTTATCATTTGTTTATGCCCGTGGCAGCAGCGCACTGTGTGTGCATTTTAACACCTAAAGAGAGCACCACAGGCAGCACTTTCTCTGTATTGCTCAATGCTGACAAAGAGCTACTCTCCAGCCTCAGGTAATCAAAGCTGAAAAAGTAAGTGGCACTGAAGAGGGCCAAGTTAAACAAGGAAGCAATGGAGACCAAGCAATTGTCCTAACCCTGTACGTCAGAGGCACTTGTAAAAGAATGGAACATCAGGATCTGATGAAATGGGAGGCCCTTTTATCCACATGGGTTCAGAAATCCCTAAAGCTGATAGAAGTTGACTATATAGTGAGAGCTCTCAGATGCCTGTTCAGGAACTCAGATGTTGAACTTCAGCAGATATGGAGTACCCTCAGTGTCAGCCTCTCAAGTTCATTTACTCGAGCACTGGTTGTGTGCTACAGCAACAGCTCGGGGCTCCTTACAGCACCTGCCACGTCAAGCGAGGTGCTTCCGTGCAAAATGCACCTTCCGATGAAAAAGTGACCTTCTAGTGATATGGAGAATCACAACAGTAATTTCCTTGACTATCTCACAGGAGAAAAAGCAAAGGGGGCCTGAATGTATTTTATTGCCTTTAAAATGCTGTTAAGACAGCTCCAGGCTAGTGCTAATAGAACATTCTATCTAGTGCGTGCAGATATTGGAATTCAATACTCAACCTTGATTAGAAGAAAAAGATTCCACTCCCTTACACCAGAAAAATTACATCTAGAGGCTATAAATTACATTATCCTGAGAATCATTACACTTGGATTGCACTGATCATCACTAAACACAAAGCAAGTCTCAGGAATTAAGTCACACTTCTCAGAGACTTCCTACATTTAAAAATTTGAATCCATGCAAGGAAGTAGTTTAACAGGCCATAGATTAGATCTTCACACAGAACATTAAAAAGCCAAAAAAAATTGTAAAGTATTAACATTGTATCAGTTACAGGACAGGCAAAATAAATCTGACCAGTGCTAGAGAAAGGGGGTGCAGAGGGACAGGAAAGG
Organism: Platysteira castanea; assembly: GCA_013397175.1. Lineage (NCBI taxonomy): Eukaryota > Metazoa > Chordata > Aves > Passeriformes > Platysteira > Platysteira castanea. The sequence goes on along the minus strand of VYXC01006772.1, from coordinate 253,903 downwards.
CACTTCATATTTTTGTTTCAAAGGGAAACAAAAGGGGAGGGAAGGAGGAAATCTCCTTCAGTAGCAGCAGGGAGCTTCTCCTTACTTTGACACTCGTAAATTTACTGTTGCTTTTGTCAGCAATTGATTTTATTCCCAGACACTTTCTGGAGCTTCCCCAATAGCAAGTTGACAATATGCAACCTAAAGTATCTCCTTGCAGTGATTCTCTGACCAGGTCCAAGGATATCAGTGAGCTGTCTTCCTTACAACATCACACTCAAATACTCTCAGTTTAAAAAAGGGGCGTAGGCAGGGGGAGAGCACACGTGGTTCCAACACCTCAGCACAATAAGTTAAGTGAGGAGATCCATTCATAAGAAATAGCCCTCAAGTATCATTAAAACTTGAGATGCAGCTCAGTCTGAAGCTTGGCAGGAGTAAGAAACAGCCCCTGGCATTTGTACTCATTCCAAAACAAACTCACTTTCTCTAAGGGAAAGTATTCCCTGAGGCACCCCATTTCAGGGAGTATACCAACTCCCACAAGTGCTATTTGGAGCCGAACATATGCCAAGAAAATACCTGCCTCAAGTTTGTGACATATGCCCTGCATCCTGCAGTAACCAGTAGGTTGACTGTAAGAACTGAATAAGGAGCTTTTTCACCAACAATATTCCTACAGCAAGGAAGGTTTGGAATAGAAGATACTGTTTCAAAGTCCTTTTAGACTGCAATTATTTGAACAACAAACAGAAATTCCAAGTCAGCTCTACTTTGAGCAAGAGGTCACCAAATCTAGACTCCAGAACAGGAGGATTAGGCTTCCAGTCTAAGTTTTACTATGATCCTTCAAGAAATTACTAGCTTGGAACACCATCACTTTTAAATTTTGTTATCTATATCTAAGTAAAATTATTCAGAATGTTAAATCCAACAATACTTTTGTGGTGGGTGCCAGGTGCCCACCAAGTTCCACTATTACTCCTCAACTGGACAGGAAAGAGAAAATATAACCAAAGGTTCCTGGGCCAAGACAAGGACATGGAGAGATCATTCAGCAATTAGCATCACAAGCAAAACAGACTCAGGGAAATAAATTTTATTGCCAATCAAAAGTCAGTGAAGGGTAATGAGAAATAATAAAAAAAAAGACCCTCCAATACCTTGCTTCTGCCTTACTTCTTCCCAGGCTTAACTTCACTCCCAATTTCTCCACTCCTACCCCCAAGAGCACAGGAGGATTGGGAATGAGGGTTCTGGTCAGTTCGTTTACACATTGTCTCTTCATTATCACTTTCTAATTATTTCATTCAGAAAATTCATCTTTAAACATCCACCTTCCGTATTGCTTCTTTCAGCAACTGATGATTATGGTTCTGAACACCACCAGAAAGCTTAAGAGTGTTCTTATTGTTTCAAGTCATTTTCTACCAAAATTATCAGCATACTCAGAGTCACAGAATAAGCTGAGTTGGAAAGGACCCTCAAGGACCATAGACTCCAGCTCCTGGCCCTGCTTAGCACCATCCCCAAGAGTCACACCATGTACCCTTTCTTACTTACTCCTTTCTGCTATCAAGACAAAACTAGTTACTGAAAAGCTTACACTAAAATTCAGAACAATACATCTTAGATTCATCCGCTTATTATGTCAAACACATCTGCTTAGTCCAACTGTTTAAAAAGAAGGGGGAAAGAAAAAGCAATACTATTTCCATTACTATTTCCATGACAGGCTGTGCTCTTCCTCCACAATTGCTTCTGCAGCAAATCAGCAATTTAAGGTTCTTTAAAGAGGCCTGTTTCATTATTCTCATCTTTGGGTACAGTATGCCAGTGCCCTGAAAATACACATTTCCTGAGCATGACTAGACCTGTCAACAAGCATTTTCTCATTCAAGCATAAAGTTAAGAAGTTTTCTAGGTTCACTTAGGATACAAAAATTCATACATTAGACAGATGTTTTAACACTTTGTTACTACCACTTCTTTAAGAGTTTGAAAGCTTTTAGAACAGAAAAGCCACTTTCTGCTGATACAGGAGTGTCATCCATTCTATTGCCAAGAAGTTTCCATTAGCATTCTGGCTCAGAAACTAAATGACACTGTGTATATACTCTCCCTTCAACCAAAATTACAAAAAACTCCTCCACCCAGACAAATACCAACTTTTGCACGGATCTTTTCACTGTGTCTCTGGGCAGATTCTGGGCACAGCCTTCTAGCAATCTTCATGGCACTACCTTCCTTATTAAGACGGCACCAGAAGAATATGGGACATTAAACTACCAAAACAAAACTTACTCAAGCCTTGCAATTTCTCATGCTCTCTAGATTTTCTCCTTGTTATTTTAAATATTCTAAAATTCTTAAGTCATTAAATAAGTAATGGTTTTGCAGGAGTCTCAAGGTTTTTTTCCTCATGTCTGACTACCCAGTGAAAGGATGAAAAGAGATAGCAAAGTCAAATATAAATTCTCATGTCACAGTGCAGTGCAGAAGCTTCCTTTTCTTTCTGAATAGCTTTGCCCTTTAAGGTTGAATATACAATAGAAGTGTTCTAACTAATTCAGAATAAGTATTTTCTATTATTAAGCCAATTCATATTGTCTGAATGACAGCTAGAAATTACCTTTCAGAAACAATGGCTTCTGCTGTCTTTCTGTGTGACAGGATAGTTCAAAGTAAGTTGACTCAAGAAAAACCACTGCCTCATAAAAAGGATTATTTTAAAAAGATTTCTAAACTGAGTTCATAAGCTCCTTCACCCAAACATTGTTTTCAGTGGCATTTCTTGTCAGGAAATCACAATTTCTGGGAGCTGGAGGCTTGCCTAGCCTTGCCTGCAAGTCACGTTAGTTTTTACTGCTCTAAGCAAAACGATTTAATTGTGGGTTTTAATAATTGCTACTTTAATTCAAAGTGTAGAAATAGTGCAGTTCATGGTTCAGGGTGGTTATTTTCTTTCTTTCTATCAGATTCCTCGGGGATTTAAGTGCAAAAAGAGAAAGGTTTGCTTCTGAAGAATTGATGCTGTATTTAACACACATGAACTGATGCTAGATAGAAATATATTTACGACTCATGAAATAAAGACTTTCCTAAGAAGGAAGATGAGTCTTCATTGCTAACATGGTGAAGTACAAAAAAATCAAATGTTATTGTGAAATTAATGGTTGCTTAAGCTTGACAGCTTTATGTAGTTCATAACTAATGTTTGTTATATTTTCACACAGAATGCAGGAGTTGGAGTGAGTAGGAACCAGAATAGACAGAAATAAAACTAACTACTCTGAATATATTGTAAACTTTTGACATTTGCAGAGTACTGGAGAAATATAGGTAAGTCCAGTATATATAATCACTTTTTATTTCCCTAACTACTTTTAAATAGTCCTGGATTCCAAGTCACAAGTTTTGCATCATGTTGCTTGTACTATAATACAAATTAAATTACTACTTTATATAAATTAAGACTCATAAGTTATATCTTCCTAGATTAAGACAGAAAAGTAGAAAACTCCTACTATAAGAACAGCATAAAGAAGTTGATAACGGGAAAAAGAGACTGCCAGCCTCCAGCACTGCAGGAAAGCAAAAAATCACAGTACCCACTGGTAACTGATTTCTCCAAACATCTTGCAAATGACTTGAAACATCATTCAAAACTCATCACTATTGCAAGGGCTCAGTATATTTTCTCTCAGTACAAATGTTGTAGGTTACTTCACTTTAGCACTATGGTCAGATAAAGCCAAAATGTCATATATTGCATGATAAAGTTCTATATTTTTGTCCAGCTCAGTAATCATAAAAAAGATTGAAAATTAGGCTAGAAAGAAACATCTGCATATTTCTGCTTCATTTTCTATATGAAAGGACCAAGATACTGTAAATTCTGTCACTTACAGCAGTAGTTCCTACAATAAGCTGAGTTGAAGGGTCTCCATGAAGCTTTATCTTTCTCGTGAATGGCTCTCAAGCTCTGAAACGAAGCCATTCCACTGCAGCTCTGGTTATCTGCCATGGCTCTCGGGTGAGTCTATGCAGCAAACAGCACCAAATGGACCTGCCAAACCTCTATTTCTTCTACCAGAGCAAATAAGGTGATCTTGTCTATCGGAACTACATCTCCAAACACAACAGCAGCAGGTGAGAGACACAACTACTGCAGCAGAGGAAGAGATGTCAAGAGATAAAAGTCTTGGTTTCATACCAGTGAAGCACATCAACAGAAACCACGGATTTCCTCCATGCTAACTGTTCCTCCTGGAGAAGGGGTGTCCTCCACATCCACAGACCTGAGCAGCAACCCAAGGCTGTGTAAGTCTGGTTTCTAAAAGCAACTACATTCTCTAGGAAGTAGTACAGCATAAATATCCTTCTCTAAATTAAGATTCACCTTGCTAACAACTAAACCCAGTCCTAGAATAAACACGCTTTCCAACATGTTTAATGCATTTCAGCAGAAAGTCCTGAACAGATAGAGACACTGGCAAAAAGACTTACTAACCTGTGTTCAGGCAGGGAAGTAAGTCTTGGCTTATCTTGAGGAAAGAGGGGGGAAAAGCAGGGTTTCAGCAGAGCTGCAGCAGCAAAGCTTATCTAGTACACACTGGAGTCATGTTAGAGTAGAGTAGGACAGTTCTGCACATCCAGCTATACCTCAGTAAAAGGAATCCTTCCTTAGATAATAAACTAGAACCAAAAGTAAAACAAGCCAAGTTTGTTGCACACAGATACCTTTTACAGTGCTAGGAGAGAGAAGAGATTGAAATTCAACTCTGATATTTTAATTCTCTGTAGAGATTAGGTAAAAGAAACAAAATATAGATGAGAGACTAAACTATTTCCCTTCCCATCCAAATGGAGGGGACAAAGAAATCCAACAACAGAGCTGTAATAACCACGAGCCTTCAAGTGAGCTGAAATCCATAGCTTTAAAGCTCCTTTTTTTCCAACTCCTAACACACGCTCTTTAAGTAAAAAAAAAAAAAACAACAAAAAATCAAAACCCCCAAACATTGTCTATATTGCCACTACAATTTCTTTCTCTTTTGTAGCATTATAACAAAATAATACACATACAAACACACACTTCATAAGACACCTCCACAAAAGGGGTATACAAAATCAAAATTCTGAATGCTATGTGCTGACATCTTAAGAGATGATTTCTTGACTAGCTGAAACCAAACTTAAAAAAAAAACATTTAATCTGATACCTTCCAACCTGCAATTTAACTTAATGAATTATGATTAACTTTTAATTACAGGATATGTAAATTTTCTTAACAGAAAGTACATCTAGGAGCACAACTGTACTTCCACGTAATTTTAGACTTCTAGGATAATTCAGGTTGGAAGCAGCCTTGAGATTATTTAGTCCAGTCTCCTAATCAAATCACGGAAAAAGAGAAGCAGGTTTCATAACTAGGAATCACACAATATCAGACTTTTTGAAACAGACTACAGATATGTCTACTAATACATTATTTTCAGCATCATGCCTTCTGGAAGAAGAGAGACTAAAGGATTAACAGGCTTCAGCTAAAATGTAAAACCTGTAATACAGCTTTGCAATTATCTAAGTGCCCTTTGTTCAATTCTCTTAAAATTAAGATCACATCCCCCAGTCTTTGCTTCTTGCAGCGCCTCACAACAGGTTCTGCAAGAAGGACTCAGTCAATTGCAAAGCAAGTTTTTTTTAAAATAAGCAATAGATTTCTTTTTATAAATAGGATAGGACCTTTTCCTCTTCAGCTCAGCTACGTTTATTCTGATGACAATTTCACATTACACTGAAGCTTTTCCTCCCCACACTTAGCAATTACATACGCAGGATGCTCAGCACATTGCCTTTTTCCAGACACTGCACTGTACCAATGATATTTAATAAGGTTCAATTGCATTGCAAACCTTTCACAGGAGGGTAAAGAATGCTGCTTAATGATCCCTAAAACTTCATCAGCACTCTCTTTTGAACAAGTTTTATTTCAGGTACCCTTGAGAATAGATGGTTTACACCACTGCAGTTAACACCAGATTTCCAAACACTGTATCAAGCAGGAACTTCAAAGCACCCCAGTGGTTTTTAATGTTACCGAGTCCACACAGCCTTATGAAGCAGACAAGCAAAAAGTGTCTTAATTCAAAGCAATTTTGTCTAGTATTATCACCATTGGTAGAGACTGCTTTCCACTCAGTGCACTTGTGCAATGCCATTCCTAGAACATATGAGTATTGCCTGGGTATCTTGTTCTGGAGTGATCAGTGGAGAGTTTGCACAACTGATACAACTGGGAAAGGAAGCATTTTAATCTCAGTGAATGAAAGGTAGAAATGCACAATGCATCTTTGCTGCACATGCAGAGCACATTCCCCCCTGTACTTTGCCCCAGACTGAAAATATGCACATTAGATTTGCTGGGTGCCCGTAATGATTTCAGTAGTTTTGTAATATAGAAAAGCTTCCGCATGTTCTAGTAAACCCAACAACAGCTAATTGCATTACAGTAAGCATCATTGCTTATTCATAGTAGAGAAGAAAAATCACTACATAAATTCCCATTTGCTGTTAAATAAATTAACTAACTTTATCCTCGGAAAATTTCCCTTTATACTTCAAGAAAGGTAAATAATAATTGCTTCCAGTGAGCAGAATATTCATTCATGACCAGGAAAATGAAAGCCTAGGAAGTTTCACTGAAATATCACTCTATTTTCATCATGTGGAAAAACAGAAAAAAATACATAATGATTTTGTAAAAGATTCTGTTACGGTCTAAATTGCTCTTACATTCTGTTTCATTCAGGATTCCTTGGATTTGTTAGTATTTTAGTACATGCTAGAACATAACTTGAGATGTAACTTTTACTATATATCTTCAACTAAAAGCCATGAAAGGTTAAAGTCAAAACACATGACAAATGACAAGTTGCAAGCAGGAGGGCTTGAGCCTTGGTGTTATGAAATCAAGTCTTGTGCATGACTAATCAAGACACATCTACGGAATTTCAGGATGAAATACCTTCTCAATCCTAAAAGCCAGCATCCACTTCTTTCTGCCTTTACAGACCTAGCTTTTGTAACTAGAAAGAGCCACTGCCAGTTATAAAATGGAAAATAATAACAACCACCACCACTAACATGAGAAAATAGTTAGGACGAACAAGAGAAACACAGATGACCATCAAATTAACCACCTTAATCGTGTACATTGTAATTAGTGATATAGTACCATGTATTTATATATGGTAACCTCCGAAAAGAAAAAAGAAATCTCAACAAAACGTAGAGAACTTTCACAAATAATACATTATTTCCTTAAACACAAATTATATCCAGCTTGCCAGCCTGTCTTACCATACTTGAACAACTGTTTTCAAACCTATACTTTCAGTCAAACTGGAATTATAATGGAAGGCAAAGAAAAAAGACATTGCAAACACTATTTAGTTTTTACCAACTTTTGGGCTGACAAAGTCTATTTACACTTTAAAAACCTAGGCCTCAACTATAAGGGAAATTTTTTCAATATAAGCCAATAGTCAGTCACTAACTTCTAGTGAGTTTCATAGACAGCACAACTGAAGAATCTAGTCCATCTACGTTCTTTAATTAAACAGATTTCCCAGTCACAACTTGCAATCACTTTTCTATAATACAGTGCAAGTGTAAACCTGCCAGGAGAGGAAAAAAAAAAATCTGGTTATAAAAGACTGGTTTATCTGTATGTATGTAGACTGATATTAAAACTAGCAAGGCACTTAAGCAATAATATTGAGCATTGAAATAAGCCCTCTTACCCTCTGTTGAAAGCATATAAATAAGCACTTTAAAAAAATATTCTGTCTTAGGTTACAATGTAAGATGCAACCAAAAATATGTATTCTATCACCATCTGTTAAAACCTGGTGAGGCAACGTTCTTTATCTCTTCCATGACACACCCCTGATGACTCCCTCCGGGAGATATCTTCTGTTCATGGGCTATCAAGCCTCACTGCATGACTCACAAAATTACATCATCCCATTGTGAGATGCTCTGCCCAGGGGGAGGAACCAAGCATTCCCATCTGGATATAAGCTGAGGTTTGGAACACCACACTCAGCCCTACCCTGCTGGATTCCCAGAGGGTAAGAGCTATCACTGGACCTTCAGGTGAAGACCAGACCCTTCTACAGGATCACCACTTCAACAGGACCACTTCATCTGGACTGCTACCACCACCCTGACTAACAGGGTGTCAGGTTGTATCCTGACTCTGTCAGTTTTTTTGTACTATTGCATTTATTTTAATTTTCCCATTAAATTGTAATTCTGACTAGCCATCTCCCAGTGGTTTGTTTTCAAACTAGTACATATTTTGGCACCCAAAGGTGGGGCTTGACCTAAGAGAAAGTCAGAATTACAATTTTGTATTAACAGAAACCTATTCACTGTGGTGCTTAGCTTGTCTAGATGGGTACTGTACCTTGCTCTCTATATTTTTCCTCACATGGGGAACTACCTGCCTGTTGTATTACTCCTGTTGAGACCAAGGAACGGTATGAGAATTGCTTTATTGGTTTATTATGTCTATTGCATGATAACCTGTCAAGCAATGAATGCCATTCAGAATATATACTCAATTTTGTTTGCCTGTCCTAGTCCGGGCTGCTACGTCTGGGACCTCCTCAACAATCATACCCTGCCCCTGGAGGGGAGAGTAGAAGTGGCTTCTTCCAGCCTTTCAGGCCTGACACAGAAGGTTTTTGAAATACTGAGTTCCTTCTGGATGTCAAAGACAGTATAATCTTGCTGTTAGTTCTGCTCTGTCTTCTCTGTACAGCCTGCACTGTGTACACCATGCTTAGAGTCAGAACAGTACTCGGCAAGGCACTGCATCCTCAGGACGAGGAGAAGAAACACAGCAAAGCAACAGGCACCATGTCTATGCAAACTGCCACAGAGAGAAAAGGAACCAAAAGAGCAGTCAACGCTTCTACGCAAACGGTCACTGAGCCAGGACAGCCTAAGCCAGCAGCAGCTGGCCCTGTCGAGAAGAAGAAATCGAAAAGCAAATCAGTCCTCACAGTGACTGACAAGGAGGTGGCTGGACCCTTGCACCCAGCAGAAGAGACAGAGCCAGAGATCATCACTCGTTCTCTATCCCTGGGTGAGCTGCGTGACCTGCGGAGGGAATTCACCCGCCAGACAAACGAGTCCATCCTGACCTGGCTGCTCCGCATCTGGAACACCACAGCTAATGACACCATCCTGGATGGAAGTGAGGCCAGGCAACTGGGATCCCTGTCCCGGGATGTGGTCATTGACCAGGGGATCGGGAGAACCCAAGAGACTCTCAGCCTCTGGCGGCAGCTGCTGACAAGTGTACGGGACAGATACCTTTGTAAAGAAGACCTCCAGGTGCACCAAAGAAAATGGAGCAGGATGGAACAAGGTATCTGATGCCTAAGGGAACTGGCTGTGCTGGAAATCATTTTCTCCGAAGACAAGAGATTCCCTAAGAGCCCAGATGATGTCCAGTGCACACCACAGATGTGGTTGAGATTCGCATGTCTTGGACCAGAGATGTACTCCCGTTACCTGGCAACGCTGCAATGGAGGGAAGGAGAAGACAAGGTGGGTGCACTGGTCAACAAACAGAATTTACAAGGACACTGTCACTGCCCTGTTATGCACCCGTGTTTTCTCTGTGGAAACAAAGCTGGCTGAGCATGTCTGGAGCTTGGAGAAAATTGAAGAGGGCCACCAGAAACTGACAAAAGAGCTTAAGGAAGGAATTTACCAAATCTTGCCAGAACCAACAAGAGTCTCTGCTATCAGGAGCAGACATCCCCCAGCCAGGGAGAGAAGACACACTCCATGAGGTAACCTCTGGTTTTTCCTTCAGGAGCATGGAGAAGACATGAGGAAGTGGGATAGAAAACTCACCTCCTCCTTAGCAGCCTGGGTACGTGAATTGAAAAGAGAAACATCTACCTCAGGAAGCTCATCTAGGTTCAACACTGCTCCGGTCTCTCGTGGACAGAACTTCAGACAGTATAGGAACGATAATATGACTGATTCTCTTGAAGGGATCTCAGGAACATATTTACAGGAGACCAACGTGTACCATGACCAGGATTAGAAGCCCTGCCTCTAGCCAGGTAGAGGAAAGGGATAACCGGATCTATTGGACTGCGTGGATCCGATGGCCTGGCACGTCTGACCCACGAAGATATACGGCCTTGGTTGATACCGGTGCTCAGTGTACTCTGATGCCATCAAGGTATGTGGGAGTGGAACCCATTTCTATTTTGGGGTGACAGGAGGATCCCAGCAGCTGACTGTACTGGAAGCTGAAGGGAGTTTAACTGGGAACAAGTGGCAGAAACACCCCATGCAGAGGCCCCATGCATCCTCAGCATAGACTATCTCAGAAGTGGGTATTTCGAAGACCCAAAAGGACATCGCTGGGCTTTTGGGGTAGCTGCTCTAGAGACAGAAGACATCAGACACCTGAATACCTTGTCTGATCTCTCAGACAACCCCTCTGCTGTGGGACTACTGAGAGTTGAAGAACAACAGGTACCAATCGCCAAAGCAACAGTGCACCGTCGGCAATACCGCACCGACAGAGACTCTGTGGTTCCCATCCATGAGATGATTCATGAACTGGACAGCCAAGGGGCAGTCAGCAAGGTTCGTTCACCCTTTAACAGCCCTATATGGCCAGTGTGCAAGTCCAGTGGAGAATGGAGACTGTAATGTAATCCATGGTGGATTACCGTGGCCTGAATGAAGTCACGCCACCGAGTGCTGCCGTGCCAGACATGCTGGAGCTTCAGTACCAGCTGGAGTCCAAGGCAGCGAAGTGGTACACCACTATTGACATTGCTAATGCCTTTTCCTCCATTCCTCTGGCAGCAGAGTGCAGGCCCCAGTTTGCCTTCACCTGGAGGGGTGTGCAGCTGGAACCAGCTGCTCCAGGGGTGGAAGCACAGTCCCACCATCTGCCACGGACTGATCCAGACTGCACTGGAAAAGGGCAAGGCCCCAGAGCATCTACAGTACATCAATGACATCATCATATGGGGGAATTCTTCGAGAAAGGAGAGAAGATTATTCAGATTCTTCTGAAAGCTGGCTTTGCCATAAAGCAAAGTAAGGTTAAGGGTTTGTTGTTGGTTTGTTTTCAAACTAGTAGATATTCTAACTTCATGAATTGATGACACCATCTTTCATCTCATTCACTCTCCAATTTTAAAGTAAAACCATTTTCAAACTCCCAGTTACTTTTACACTGTTCATCAGTAGTGACACGCTTTGCTCTACGTCAACAATGACTCTGCACAAGAGTGTATAGCATGATCCATATACTACTCACCAAGTTTAGACTATGGGCTGTGAAAACCCAGCAATAAAATCTGAACAATGAAATCCATCCCTACTTGAGTATGAAATGTTGCTTTGGGCTTTTTTTAATAAGTCATGGGGATTTCTCTTTGAGGGGCACACTGGCAGATGATTCTCAACTACATTCTGTCACTTTGTAACTGATCACATAGCAATACACACCATTACAACAATCTGGAGCAAAGAATATACAACTTTTTAACTGGAAATGTGCATTAAGATGCTGAATAACAATTTCAGGTATTATTTGAATAAGGGCAGCAGAATGACTTGAAGTCATTTGACCAAATTAACCCTTTTGGGGGAAAGATTCTGACACAGGGTCCCAAACTAAAATTCATAGAAGAGACTGTGTGTATTAAACATACTGCTACAGCATTTAGTCAACCCTTTCTGACAATGAGTAGAATAAACTGCTGATCCTCATTAATAAAGATCAGCAACATTTAGTGTTATCACAGGAAATTCAAAAACATCAGAACACCAAAGTATTGAGAAACCATTAGAGAAAACCGTATTACAAAAGACCAGTAGGATTTATGTAGTTTGGAACAGAGACATCTCTCTCTTTCCCCCACCCCCACTTAGCCCTTGGCTCTTCAGTTAATCTTATCTCACTGCAAATCCTAAAAGAGAGGCTGCAGGACAAGGTGGTGTTAAGAACAAGAAATTCTACCAGTGGTTTTGCTCCTTTCTTCATTTCTCCCAAGACAGGGGACTGCCTATAGGGTCACCACAGACCCCTTCCCACACCCCACAGATTCTCAGTAATCGCACACACAGAACTCTGCATGGATGCTTTCCTGAAGAAGGAAAAGGGCCACATTTATGCACACAAACCTCCCCATCTTCAAACCCTACCTGCTAAAATAGTGAAGTCCTCTAGGTAGGACTACCTGGGTCCTTCTTTGGGGTGGGGGTTATGGCAGGCAGGCTGGGGTGAGGCATTACTGAACAGAGCACCAGAACCAGTGTTACAGACAATGTGGAGCCAAGCAGTTCTCCCTATCAGTGAGCACTGCTGGCACATCAGTATCACTTACACTTGGGTTCCCACCTGGGCACAGTAAGGAGGGGTGGAAGAGGAAGGAAGTATATTATGGCTTTTCCAGAGGGCAGATGAAAGGTCTACAAAGTTTCACTGTAAAGGAATGCACTTCAAAGGAGAGTTCAAGACAAATAAGATTTTGTCAGCATTAACAACAAAATTGAAGGGGGCAAGTAGCAGAATTATACTCTGCACCTATTACTGTAACATATTATGACATTTCAACTAGAAAGTAGTCCTAAACAACAGAAATCTGGATTTGTTTTCCTTTCCAAGTAAACTCTAAAAAAAAAGGTGAAAAAGATACAGGGGTCATAAAATCTGAAATTAATGCAGGTTAAAGTGAAAGCCTTTTTAGTTCATTTCACCACTTGTTAACAGCTGGAGGTCTTAGTCAAATAACCTGAAACCTGAAGCTAGCGATCACTTCTCCCACCCCTCAGTTCCAAGGCCCTGCCACTCCAGGGAAGCTGGGATAGCATCCCTTTTCCAAAGACAGAGACCCAAAGTCTCCTCCAGGCCGCCTGCCGTGCACTCTCTACTACACTGCACACATTTACCATCTCCGCTAGCACCTCCACTTGGGTTTTAAGAAAGCAGAAATACAACCCTCGAGAAAACCAAGTCTCAGTGTGAGGCACAGTCCTCCGACAAACCATGCCCACATGCTTCCATCTCCCTGCCACGTCCAGGTGTGACTCACGGCTGCAGGTGACGGCTCAGCGGCAAGAGCTCAGACACCTCTTCACGAAGTCCTTTGAGGGGAAAGGCAGAGGGGGAAATATTTCCTCCTTTGTCCTGGAGGAACAGCGGGTTCAGAGCCCACACAAAGCTCACCCGGGCTTCCCCCACCTCGCACTCCCTCCCTCCCCGGAGCCGCCGGCGAACCCAGACGTGCGGGCGGCTCGCGGGTCCCGCGGCTCGCGGTCCGGTCCGACCGGGCAGCACTGCNCCATCCCGCCCGCTCAGGAGCTCCGGGGCCGGCCCTGAGGCGCGGGCATAGCCCGGCGGGGCAGCGAGGCTCCCTGCAGGCGGCTCTCGCCGGCCGCCCCGACGCCAGCGCCCGCCCCTCTGCCGCGCTCGCCCGCTTCTCCCGGCTCAAGTCCTCCCGGGACTACAGTATTCCTCCGCTCCGGGGGCGGTGGAGGCGGACAGTATGGGGCACGCTACTGCCACCCCTCTCCAAGGGGACCACAATCTTCCCCCACCCTTCCCCCGGGCGCCGCGGTTTTGTCGGCTGGATGCGCGGGCGCCGCCTCTCCCCGCCCCGCACCTCCACCGGGCGGGCAGCTGGACCCCGGACTATTTTCTCCAGCGGAAGCCGCTGGGATGTGTGGGTGG
>VYXC01006772.1:168141-239409 GCA_013397175.1 Platysteira castanea | reverse complement strand
CAAGTCCTCCCGGGACTACAGTATTCCTCCGCTCCGGGGGCGGTGGAGGCGGACAGTATGGGGCACGCTACTGCCACCCCTCTCCAAGGGGACCACAATCTTCCCCCACCCTTCCCCCGGGCGCCGCGGTTTTGTCGGCTGGATGCGCGGGCGCCGCCTCTCCCCGCCCCGCACCTCCACCGGGCGGGCAGCTGGACCCCGGACTATTTTCTCCAGCGGAAGCCGCTGGGGTGTGTGGGTGGGGGGGAGCTGTTGCCAGTGCCGGGTCGCCCCTCCGGAGGGGCGGGCGGCGGGCGCGGGGCTTGCCCGGCTCAGTTCCGGCTCCTACGGCCCCGCTCAGGTGCGACGCCTCGGCAGGGACTGCGCAAACTTCCTGCCCAGGCACATTATAAGTGCCTGGAGGGTCTGCGGCGCCGCGGCAAGCGAGCAGTGACCGATCCCGAGCGGGCAGCGCCGGCGGTTCCAGTCCGGCCGCTCCCCTGGGGCTCGGTGCTCCGTCGTGCTGGGGGAAAGAGCCCGCGAAGCGGCCGCACCGTCCCCTGCCCGCCCCGAGTGACGGCGGGCCCTCCTCTTCCTCCGGCGGGCGCAGCGGCGCGTACCCGGCTGCGCCGTGCCGGTCCCCGCGGGCTGCCCGGGCCATGGGGCGCGCAGGGTGAGTGCCGAGCGCGGCCGCCCCCTCCCCGCGCTGCCCCCCGGCCCGCCGTGACTCTGTGCCTTTGCCTCCCGCAGGGCGCTGGTGCTGCTGCTCCTCTGGCTGGGCGCGGAACTGGCGAGTGCGGTAAGTGTGTGCACATCCCGGCTGTAACAGTGCTCGCTGGAGGTGAAGGTGTCCGGTCAAACCTGTCGGGGTTTGGGCATCCTTCGGCCAGAAAACAGGCGCATCCCCGCCCCCCTCTGAAAGATGGGCGGATTTTTTTTTCAAATTGCCGTACACCTCTGCTCCAAAGTTCCTTTGTGCCTTTCGTCTGCTCTACTTTGACTTGCTTCTGAAAAGTACACTGTGGTGGAAGACCATCTGTGTGCGGTGTAACAGCTTTTAGTGTCTGATAGCGTGATCAGTGTCTCTCTTTGCAACTGACTGCCTTTAGTTCTTTTTTAGCATCTTCGCAAGTCTTGCTTTAAAAGCGGACCCTCTGTGTCCTCGTTGACAAGGGATCCAACCCNAGCCCGCGAAGCGGCCGCACCGTCCCCTGCCCGCCCCGAGTGACGGCGGGCCCTCCTCTTCCTCCGGCGGGCGCAGCGGCGCGTACCCGGCTGCGCCGTGCCGGTCCCCGCGGGCTGCCCGGGCCATGGGGCGCGCAGGGTGAGTGCCGAGCGCGGCCGCCCCCTCCCCGCGCTGCCCCCCGGCCCGCCGTGACTCTGTGCCTTTGCCTCCCGCAGGGCGCTGGTGCTGCTGCTCCTCTGGCTGGGCGCGGAACTGGCGAGTGCGGTAAGTGTGTGCACATCCCGGCTGTAACAGTGCTCGCTGGAGGTGAAGGTGTCCGGTCAAACCTGTCGGGGTTTGGGCATCCTTCGGCCAGAAAACAGGCGCATCCCCGCCCCCCTCTGAAAGATGGGCGGATTTTTTTTTCAAATTGCCGTACACCTCTGCTCCAAAGTTCCTTTGTGCCTTTCGTCTGCTCTACTTTGACTTGCTTCTGAAAAGTACACTGTGGTGGAAGACCATCTGTGTGCGGTGTAACAGCTTTTAGTGTCTGATAGCGTGATCAGTGTCTCTCTTTGCAACTGACTGCCTTTAGTTCTTTTTTAGCATCTTCGCAAGTCTTGCTTTAAAAGCGGACCCTCTGTGTCCTCGTTGACAAGGGATCCAACCCAGAATACGTCATAACTAAGTAAAAGTGATGTGAGAAATTAAAGGATTAAGCTGTTAAGTGTTGTATCAAGGTTCATGACTGTGGATTAGTAAATGTGTTTTAAATTCCAAGTTGGTATACAGAAACAATGATTTTATGATATGTCAATCTGACAACTTTATGACATAAACATGGATTTTCTCTTGCTGTTCCTAATTAATGTTTTAACAGAGTAGTAGGGGACTGCAGGCTTTTAAAATGTTCATAATTTTCTCTTTTCTGGTATTGCAATAGATTTTCTGCACCTGGAATCTGCAATTGTCAGCCCACTTAACTAGTGATTAAATCTGTAGCCTAAATGTAGTGTCCAACTGATGTACAGTCAGCAGTTCAAAAAACACCTCTTTGTTATATTGTAATGTAAATTAAGATTGGACAATAATGTTTGTGGTGTGGATTTTATAGTGCATATACAATAATGAATTAATGGAAGCTGTTAGTATAATATGTTTTAAGCTTGCTTATTTCGATTGAATTTCTGACAGATTTCTAAGAAAACCAGTGGAAACATGGGTTCTTGACTTGTTAGCCAATGTTTTTCTACTGCTTTTTCTACTCTTTGATTAAAATTTTAAGGATTTAGAACCTTCCTGTGCAACTGAAAAGAAATCTTTTGAAAAGGCTTTTAATAGCAGAGGGATTTATACTTTTTATAAATAGGAAAGGCTTGGTTATGTTTTGAATTTTTTATAATCAATTGCACTAGTAGAATTTCATCATCCCGATCAGGTGGTAGTTACAAGCTCTAATCTTCTCAAAGATTAAGAGATTAGAGAGTTTTGTTCAACAAAACCAAGAACTGTTCTACTAAGAGTTCTTGCTGCAGTGGAATCTATGCAGAAATGACTTTTATAAAGCAAGTACTTTAAAGGCAAATGTTGAAATTATTTTGAGACAAATGTGCCACATTTTGCAATCATTTATATAAATTTATGCGATATGGCAATGAAATTATTGCTTATTGATGCAGCTGTAGCTGACAGCAGGTTTTTAATTGTTTGTTCCAATTTTGCTCCATACGTGTTGGAAAATACATCTCTTAAGCAGTCAGATATCTGTTAGTTCTATAACATCTTTCATTGCCCATAAAGGGACTCCTGTCAATTTAAGTCTAGTGCAATGATTAAAATGAGTATCTACATGATATTTCTAAGTCTTCCTGAGAGCTTTTTTCAGAGTTAGAAAACAATGAAAATCTTAGTTGCTGTGTAATCAGTCTAAAAGTGTGAAGAAGAATCAGAAATAGGCATAAAATACTTAGTGCTTTTTGTATCTAGGCAGATAATGGATTTAATGATTTCTATTAAAATGCTGTCAAACATGCCCAGCAGGAAAGAGTAGAAGTATATTTTTGTCAACTTCAGATACAGCAGTAGGTTAATGACTGACTTTCTGGTATCACTGATTTAAAACACATCCTAACACCTTCCAGCATGAAGTAAGCTGTTAAGAAAAAGTATTAAATTGAACTTGCACTAAACAGAGCTTTTTTAGGAAAACCTGGATCTCTGAAACACTTCTTATTGTCCTCTGGTGTATAATTTGAAGTGCTGGAACACAGGAAGTATAATGTCAATAAAATGAGGTTAAAGCTAATTTTCGGTTAAGAAGTAACAACTGCCAGAAGACTAACTATTCACAGAGACAGTCAACTTGTTGCTGAAGATGGTGTAACTTATAACTTTGTTCATATTTTTTTTTCTTTTAAATAATCTCATTTCAATAACTTACCTGTTGTAAAAGAAACATCACTAAAATTCCAAGTTCCAAGTTCTTGAGCACTTTTCAGGAATGGTACTGTGGACGTGACTAGTATAGGCAGTGGCTGACACATCAGGCCAGCATCTTCAATAAAGTTACATCAAAGCTGGCTTTCATTCAGAGGTCTCAGTTATGAGGTGTAGTCATCTCCCTTTTGGTAAGAATAGGATTTTAATGTGTATCTGAATTAATATCTCAGTTCATAATTATTTTTCTTGGGTATAAATTATAATCTATTTTGAACGGCAGTGCAAAATTAGTCTTGTAATGTGATCTATGTTTTCTTGAAGCAAATGTTGAAAACATGGATGACTTGCTATTACACGTGGGGTTACTTGGCAGAGAGATTGTCACCCTGTAGACCAGTTGCTGGGAGTGACCTAAGAGCTTCCCCCTAACAGCTTTTACCTGGAGTCCCTCCAGAAGCTATGCTTCATTCATGGTTTCAGTCTTTTATTGTCAATAATTTTCATTAATAATGAACCAGGAGCATCAGTACAAGATGCTGTGCATTCATAGCACTAAGACGGGTGACAAAAGTTGGTCCAAAGGTAGGGGAGATAAGACAAAATGTTGGAACAGTGCAAGGGAGGCAGGGATTTGCCTTGGCTAATCTCTTCCCTCCCCTGAGGCTTTTGCAGGCTACAGTGCAAAGCAGAGTTTTTAGGAGAGGGGCTCTAAAAAGCATAATCAGAGTTTTGGTGATGTTTCTGGGATGTCCTGTCATAAATGTGAGGTGGAGCATGTGCTGAAAATGGTCACTAAACTGAGAGACAGCCTCTTCTATTGAAATTTGAGATTCATGTCCCTTCACAAAGCTCTCAGCTGAGCTGCATCATAGCGTGCAGTCATTCTGTCCCCCCTTGAGAGCATACCTGTCATACAGGTGAGATGGTAACGCCTCATTTATTCCCTTTCTGCTGTTGTTGAGCTAGTTGAGCACCTGGAATATGTCCTAGTTTTGATGTGATAGCCTAAAGAACTACTTTTAGGACTTAGTGTGAGGGCTTAATGTCAGACGTGTTCTGTTGGAACAACTGAGCTTTCAGGTGGAGTTCAGTAAGGTTTCTTTATGAGTGGATTTCATGTATAATTGCAACTCTTTCAAATCTGGGTGGGGTTTTTTGTTGTTTTGTGGTCTTTTTGTTTGGTTTTGTTTCTTTCTTTTTGGTTTTTTAGCTAATAAATGTGCAGACTAACTACAGCCACTTTCTTTTTCTAGCACTTGGTATCTTGTTCAGCAGAACATCTTCAGTATCCAAGTAAGGCAAACAAAAACTGTGTGAAAACCAGTTCTGGGCAGTCTGCTCTATTTTGAGTAACTGAAGCTCTGCTAGTTTATGACAAGCTAGCCCAAGTGATCTTATTTATCTATCTCTTAATATATCCCAGGTTTTCTGTGTGTTTTCTATTGTTTTTATATCTATGATACAAATGCTTCATAGTGTATTTTCCTTTAATATGTACTGGACCAGCTTAATTGAACTGAGCTCCTTGTTTTCCATTGCCAAAAATAAGTTTTGTCCCAGAGCCTTTGACAGGGGGGGAAAATTAGCTGTTTAATTATGGATATTTAAAACCAGAGTTGCAGCTCTTACTGTAACACTTTCCAATTCAGTTTCCGCAAATATGTTATCCATCGAGGTATTTATAAAGTTTTGATTTCTTTTTCTTTGTCATTTTAATCAGTATTTATAAGTATGCAACCCTTCTGTAACTTGACTTTTACAGCTGTATCTTTATGTACCAGTAAACTTTTTTGGGAAAAAACTAGTATCTACAGTAAGGTTACTTTTATATGGAAGGAGTCTACAGAATTCAAGAAATAATAGGAAATACCAACTGTTGCTGTTTGACGCTGGTTAAGCACCAGGCACTTACAAAAAGCTATTCATTTCTTTTCCTCTGCTATAGCCGAGCAGAGGAGGGAGAATTAAAAACTTCTTTTTCATGAGTTGAGATAAAGATTATTGAAAAAAAAACATTAAGGCAAAACAGGTTCAAAACTTAAACAGTATAAAGACCATTTATTATTAAGACAATTAAAAGTAAAAAGAGTAGTGAGAACCAAAGCAAATCTTCAGAACACCTCTCTTTCCTACTCCCTCCCTCTTTCCACCAACCGTGCAAGGAAACAAAACCTGGGGTTTTGGTCAGTATTTCACTTCTTAAAAATCTTTCTTCAGTATGCTTAAGGAAAAGAGATTCTTCTGCTGTGCCGTGGGATCCTTCCCATGGGAGATAGTTCTCTGTGAACTTTTCTAGCGTGGTTTTAACTTCCACAAGCAGCAGTCCCGCCCAAACCTGCTGCAATGTGAGTCCCTCTCACGGGCCAAGCAGTCTTCTCACAGCTGCCTAGCATGGGTCATTTTAGTTCACGGGATTTAGTCTTTTAAGGATGTGCTGTTCTAGTTTGGAAGCGAAGGCTTTTCTCCTCTATCTCTAAAAGCAAGGGTCCTCTCCCTCTGTTTGAGTTCCTCACTAGATTACAGCTTTTCAGCAACCACATGCTCCAGCGTGAGTACTCTTCTTCACGGGCTGCGCGTGGATCTCCATGCACCTCATGAATTATAGGGAAACAATTTGTTGTAATTTAGTCCTCGCCATGGCTTGCAGGAGAATCTCCGCTCCGGCGCTTGGAGCACCTCCTCCCTCTCCTTCCTTTCACTGACCTCAGTGCCCCCATGTTGGTTTTCCTCATGTGTACTCACTTTTCCTTCTGATTTAGAAGAAAGTTCATGTCTGTAAGTTGCAGTTGAGAGGTTGATCTTGTCTGGCCTCCACATCAGGGAATTGCTCGCCATGTCTCTCGCTGCTGGCCATGTGGTCCCTGCTGGCACCGCACGGCGGGCCCTGGCCACGTGGTCCTCACCAGCACCCAAGGGCCCGGTCGCGTAGTCCCGGCCACGGGACGGCCTCGGCCTCACAGCCCCTCACGGGATGGCCCCCGGCAACCACCTGACTATCTCTCCAGAGAAGAAAAAGAGAACTGCCTGTGGTTTTTCCTTTCTTAAATATGGCATCACCGAGGTGTTACCAACTTGTCTAATTGGTCTAGTAACCTGCCCATCGTCAGAGCCTTCAGCGATTGGCTCTGTGTGGACATAGAAGTTTTCGAGCAGGTTTTCTCCCGCTGCCTCTAAAAGCATGCTATGTTAAACCAACACACCAACCTAATCTTATAAATCTCAGGATTTGTTTACTAGATAAGGCAGCTTCTAATCTGTAAGAATGCATGACTGTGGAGACACTTGTTGGTGAAGATTCACATACTGCACTGAGAATGGTCCTTCTGCAAAGGTCAAGTTTGAATGACAATAGGTCTACAGTAAAATAATAAGAATTATACTCTGGTTCTGTAGCAAAATAAGAAGAATTACTAAAAAAAGAAACTGATTGTTGATGACAGTGCTAATTTTCTAGCTTTTGCTAAGATGCTGACTTTTAGGGGAAATTTTCATTTAAAGCTGAATATACTTTTCCATTTGAACAAATAATTGCTTATTTGCTGAATATTTTCTGTGTGTTGAAGACAATTGAACAAGTGGCATTTTATTTGGCACTCAGATACTGTGTCAGGTTACAGCAGCTATGAAATGACGTAATGCATGTGATTGTGTTCTGAAGAGCTTTTTTGATATCATTATCCATTTAAGGCTGTGGCTGCTTTTTGTGAGAGGCACTGTGTGACCTGAAGAAGCATTTTATTTCCTCTTGTGGACAAGCTTTGACACCAGCCACTGTGTTCCCTTGGTTTAAGAACTGCTATTGTTTTTCTGGTGTCCCTAAAGGAGGCAAAGCATTTCATGGTGGGGCTTCTCCCTGCCTTGTCCATCCTTGCTGTAGAGAATCTCTACATGAGTAGGGTTTGGTAATGCCTGTATGTCAGCTTAAATGTTACAACGATGACAAAGAACTAAAAATAAGAAATTTTTGAAGCTTTCATTGATAGATTATTTTCAAGCTCTCTGAAAATCAAGTCTCAAAATAAGGACTATTATTGTGGGAAAAAATAAAATGAAAGCTTTTCTGTTGTTATCTGTGCAAGGGATTGTTCTGGCAAGAAAAACAGAGTCTGTGTTTCAAAAGGGATTGGAAGGAGGCTGAATTAATTGTTAGAGGGTACCTGCAAAATGCAGTCTTGATAGTGACTGCAGTGTTGACTATTGCTGGAGGAAGATCAATGGGAAGGGAGGGAGATCAGGCACTGACATTATGAACTCAATTTCCTTAGGTGGTTGGGGTTTTGTTTTGGTTTTTTGTTACTTTTTTTTTTCTAGATATCCATATAACCCAAAAAGGCTCTGTCTCCTGGAAAAGCTATAAACCCTAACTGAGCTTTACATACTTATTTCCATTTACATGTCTGAACAGAAAGAGCATTTAGAGCAGAATCATGCAATTCTTGTTACCTGTACCCTGCAAAAAAGGGAATTTGGAGGTCTAGGCAATAAATCTGAAAATACATGAGGAAAGCAAATAATTTGTTGCTGTGTATTTTGCACAGACTTCCTGCAGTTCAGCCTGCCTTGAGTCCTTCCATATGACTTCTCCTTCTCTGATGGTGCAATTTATATGGAAGTTGTGCTGCTGCAGTTTCCAGGAGCTATGTTTAACTTTCTGCTTTCAAAAGTTGTTGACAATAATCCTACTACTTATAATGAAATTCGTCTTTTCAGAATGGTTTCCTCTTCTCTCAGGTCTGAGGAAACACAAAGAAGAAAAGTAAATACCAAGTCAAAGGAACTGTTCCATGGCTCTGGTTCTTGCTTCTTTGCCACATTTTTTAACAGTTCTTGCTGGTCAGAGGCGACTTTGCTGGCCCTCTGATGCTGCTCATACCCAAATGTATACAAAACTGTAGACACCCCTCTGGTCTGTGCTTCCCTTCTTGTTGTTTCTGCAGAATTTTGATTAGCTTTGGTTGTGTCAACCTCTTGGAGCCACTAAACCAGCACCATCCAGTTTGCATAGTCTCTGCTCACTTGGTTACCTTAACACCGAGAGAATCAACTCTGTGAGCCAAACTGGTCTGATTTGCTTCAGTCCACTGAGATGTCAATAGCTACTGTATTCTGAGTTTGCCTTATTCACTCACTGCTCTATTTTCTCCTATTTGGCTGGAATCTACTGTACTTTATACAGCCTCCAGCCCTTGCCTCAACGTGCTGTTAAGCTCCTCTGCCTTTCTGTCTCTCCTTTGTGCTTTGATAGCCAGGGAGGCTGCCAGTATCATGGCTGTTAATCCTGCAGTGCGTTCTCTGGTGCCTCACTCCCAGCAGCAGTGAGGACGTGTCAGTGCCTGTTACCCAGGAATCTGTTGCACGAATGTCTTTAAGAGGGTTGCGCCTAATGTTGGTTGCTTTCCCCATTAGTAGTAGAAACAAACGATGCCATGCTTGACACAAGCATTTGGCAAGACCCCAATGTGATGCATAACACAGGTCAAATCTAATCGTCATCCAGGGGTTGTAGCTGGACTAATTCGGAAGTAGTTAGAAATGGCAATACATCAAAGTTCCTGTAAGATATGAAACTAATATTTCATTTTCCTTCAGTTTTGCATATTTGTCATTTTTCTATTTCCACTGAAGAAGAAAGGTTGGAAACAAGGTAGCAACAACAACATTAACTGTTTCCTTAGCATATTTTTTTTGGCTGGTAGATAGATCAAAACCTGCAGCTTTCTAGAGATTAGGATAAAGTGTTTGTACAGAGTAAGCCGAAAGCCAGCTGCATAAATGAATTTCTAGCACTGTTTGGAGGGATTGGTTTTGACCTAAAAATCAGAGGAGAGGAAAATGAAAGTGCAGTTAAGCAAGAAATAGACTTATGAATGCTCCTGTGCTTCTTCAAATCTCCACAAATTAAATGTCACCAACTCTTTATTTTTTGGTAACAGCATCACTTTAAAGCTCTAAATAGTGACAAGTCAGTGCTTTGTCTTTTTCCAACTTTTAAAAATTACTGCATGTACTTTACCTGTTCGCATTGCATTAGACTGTTTTCAAATCAGCTTCTTGCATTCTTTATCCATTTGTTTGAATCACTGAAGTTATTATTTTTGTTAAGGTCATGCCCCCACAAGTAGTAAGGTATGGACTCTGTGGACATGAAATAGTGCTTAGTTCTTAATTTTTAAACCAAAAAAGTTTCCTCAGAAAATTATACAGTTGTAAAAGAATTGATGAAATTATTACTCTTAATACTTTAAGTTAAAGTCTGTTTAGAATTTGTAAGCTGGCAAGTTGGTTTTTAGAAATGCGTATATAAACGCATATCATTACTGTAACAAAGTTAAATAGATTAATTGACATACTGAATAATGGCTTCACTTTCCCAAGGAGAAGCAGGACCATTTTAAAGTTGTAATAGTTCTCCTTATATCAAACTTCTGCTGTTAAGATTGTGCAGATACCACTTGCTCTGTATAATATATATATATTTTAAATTTTTTAAAAGCAACTTGGATTTATTGCTACTACTGTAGTGGAAACACATCAAAACAATAGGAAAGTGAATCATTGTATTGTACTTTGATGATTAAAGCTATCCACAAAGCAGGGTGTAACTCAACTGGAAGAACATAGCCTGCAGGAGCAAAAAACAAGCTTGGAAAATTAAGAATTTATAGTAGTCTTCAGACTTCTCCATAAAAGGAGCCAGTAGGCTTTCAGCTTCAGCCTTCCTTGTGAAGTTTTAGACTATTATCAAAGTGTGTGTGGGGGGTTGAAAAGTTGGAACATTATCTGTAAAATGAATGTATCTTTGTAAATGCTTTCTCCATGAAGTGCCGCTCATGTGAAGCGTGGATTTGGCTGGAAGGTGAGGTTGGCAGGTCCTGTATTGCATTCCACAGTGTATATAGCATTTTGCATAGAAAATTGAGACTTAGAGCCTTTACTACCAGAAATGATAGAAGTGTGCTGAGTCTTGGTCTCGTGGGATGACTGAGATGATTTCTAGTAAGCCCTGGGTGCCAAGAGTAAGGTGCTTTTGTTTCTGGTGTACTTTTGAAATGCATATGCTTTTTGCTCTACTAGGGGAATAGGTGTAACACAAATACATTGCTTGCTATTTAGCAAAAGTTTTTTATCTGTTTTCATCAGAAACAGTTTTTAAACAGCTGTCTGTTCTTGTAAACTTTGTGATTGTTTTTACAAAGGAAGAGTAGTGCATTTTTAACCTAATAATGTAGTTTTGGCTTAAACTGGAAACAGCCTGTGAAATCTCTTTCTACAGATGGTGCTTGGCTTTTTGTTGTGACTTCAAAAGGTGTAAGATGTAAGAAAAATATAGAGAAAATATGTTAATATGGTGATGAAAAGAAGCAGCTTTCAAACTACTCCTGTAACAAATGTGAAGTGTTCTTGTCACCAAAGTAAATGTCAGATCCTTACCCTACTTTTACCACAACTACAGAAAATCTCTTTGAATACCACAGAGGTTTTAAAGTTAAATGAGTTGGTGACCATAAACAGAATAGTTAATGGTCTCTTCAATTTAGTGATTATATGGTTTGCTCTGTGGTACTTTTAACAACCCTAATCTCTGTGAATGTATAATCTTGTTAGGATTGAACCAAAATCTGCCTAGATAATTAGAGTGAGCTCCAAACTGTGGTTTGACCTGTATCTCTTAGTGGAGCAATTTCCATGTGAATGTATTGGCCCTGGAGCGAGTGGAGTGTTGGGAGCCTCCAGCAGAGTCTCAGGGAGCTGAGGGGCTCCCATACCTCAGGTGGGCTGAGGAAAATCACTCCGGAGATTTTCCACAGGCTGCCCTTCTGAGACTGTACGAACCAGGGGCTGGGACAGAACATCTTTTAATGTGGCAGAACACGTTTTCCATTGAAAATGTGTTTGCAGACCCTCCACTGTGCAGAGAGTTGCAGGATAGGTTGAATCCTGAAACGAACATGCCTGTTGAAGTTACAGCAACATTTGATCTCTTTCGTCCCTTCTCTAGGGTTAATCTATATCATTCGTTTCACAGTGTTTCCTTATGTAATGCAAAGAAACAAGTTGCAGTTTTTTCTTTAAAATACATAATCACTGGTTTCATTACTGTGTTGTCTTTCACCCCTGAGCAATTTGCAGATGTCCTTGCACTGGGCCAGGCTGAGTACTGGTATTACTGTCCTGGATGCGTGAAGAAAGTTTTGCCTGAAGTCATGCACTGAGTTTTGCTTCTTTGAACTGTTGCAGCATGTTCTTTGAATGCCCTAAGGCTCCTCTCGAAATGAGAGGACTTGTACAATCTGCCTTTGGAGATCTTGAAGGCTTGAACCTTTAACCAATAAGGCACAAAACTGTAAAAAGTTAATTATGGCTACTTAAAGACTCTGCATTCAATTGCACTTTCTTCTATGGGCAAGCATGAGACTGTGAAGTTTCCAAAGAGTCTGCTTGATTTTTATCTTTCAGGTTTATGCTATCCAGCCAAGTTCTGCACATCTTTCAGAGGGGAGCAAGGATTAAAATCCAGCTAGTGAGTCTTAACTCCAGTGTGGCAATGGTAGAGTAGAATTAATTAATGTTTATATCAGATCTCCAGTGCTACTGTAACTCTTCAACTCCATTCAAGGATACTTTATGAATCACAAACCAAAGTGTTTACCAAGCATTTTGGATAGAAGTAAATAAAGGCTATGAAAAGGCAACTTCAAGGGGTTTTTATGGTTGTTCAGCTGAGGTTTTTTTTTTTACTAAATTACTGTCCACGTTTGGAATGATTGATTTACAGTTTTCTCTGCACAGAAGACTGTCAGCCCAGGCATCTTTGTGCAGTGATATTGGCTACAGATTTTATTTGGATTATATGATAACATTGAACTTAGCAGAGATAAATTTTGCTGAAGTAGTTCTGTGTTTTCTATATATAATACTAAGTATTCTTTGTGAATAACCAGGCAGAATACTTCCAGCATCTGTTTCATCAAAGTGTGTTCTTAAGATTTCCATTAAAGAAATTCCAGTGAGAAAGTTACTTCCCTCCTCTTCATTCCGGTGCTGTGAGCTCACTCAGAGGAGGGCAGAGGGGTACCAGGTTTCAGGCCTAAATTCCTTTGCCAGAGGAATGTGCAGCGAGACACAGGTACAGGCTAGCTCCACGACATACTTGTTTAGAGGGGCCCTTCTGCAAGCCAGCAGCTCACAGATTTCAGATTTATAACACTTCTTTATCTGCATGGTTTTGTTTTAAAAAATGAAAAGCAGGATTAGTCTTTGTGAAGACTGTCATGAGTTTTCTCAAATTTTCAAAGGGCGGATATTGTTTCCTTTTTCATTTCACTTTTCTAGATAGGCAGTAGAAGGGTTTTGTAAGAGCCTTAAAAGCTGTGCATGCTATTGTGAGAAAGGCAGAGATGATTGAAAAGCACTCACTGCTGTCAGGTGTACTCTGGCTACTGTGTTCAACTGAGGTCACTGAGAATTTAGTCTGCACCTTACATAGTGTGTCACTGGGGGCCTCACTTTCTTTTGGAACTTTATTTAGTCTGGCATGAGTAATCCCTATTTTCCTTACATATCCAATGTCAGTGGCATCTGAAGCCTGGTTATTTAGATGTTACCTGTACCAAAGTAGCATCAGTATCAGCTTGTATCTTGAAAAAGTTGCACAGAAATGCTGCACTGCTTCCATTAAGTAAGTTCATCATAAAACTACTATTGGAAAGGAATTCACATTCTGTGTGGAACCAGATTATCTCTGTAAGATGAAACCACCACAATTCATTCAATTACTTGACAGAGTTGTGAAATTTACTGTGCTTGCTCAGTTTATAGCTGCTGCAGCCTCTGCTCATGTTAAGTCTTAAGTCACTAATTCCTGTGTGATAATACCAAGAAACTGTAGTAGGATATTGACTTCTATCAGATATTTAATGGTTAGGGCAGGAAGCTAGTATTTTGTAGATAAAGCATGAGGACTTGGTTGTGGCATAAGGAATCCTAGATTGTATTATCAATATAGCTTGAAGAATGGCTTTGTGTAACTTTCCTCAATACGCCATACCATGTTTGTAGCTATCTGTAAAACAATCATTCTGCTACAAACAAAACAGGTTAGTGTGCCTGTTTATCAAAAATTGCATGTATTTTTCCTTTCTTTCAAGTCATTGTGGTAGAGAGAGCTGCTCTCAGAGGGGAAGGTATGCCCCAGGGCAGGTAACTGTTGGTAACACTGAAACAAATTCAGTGGGGAGTTGAATGTGTGCTTATTTGTGTTTTCCTCAAGTTCCTAAGGTGATGCAAGTATTTTTCCTTCTTGATTTTCCTAACTAATCTACTAGCTCTTCTAATATGTATGAATAGAGAATTATGATAATAATATACAAAATACATATATTGTAAAAATTGATCTGAACGCAAGTTTGAATTTCAGTTTTGATTTCACAAAACTGAAGACTTTACCTAAATCTCGTTCTTTTCTTTATGTATATTCCACTCAGGTGCTGTGAGTCTGGCTAGAAACTAGTATTATATAAAAAATTAGACTGTACCAAACAAATAGCATTTGTGTAAAGAAACAGAACAAAGTTAGTGTTACTTTATTTTGTTTAAATTATAAAGGCATAATGTAAATAAAACCATAAAGTAATATAGTATTTTGCACAGGGATACAGGTGATGCCACATTTTTTCTTGAAGTATTACAAGAGGGTTGGGCTTAAAAGAACCAAGGATTTAGTGTCTTAACTCTCTTAGCTTTAGAAAGCTATTGTTTTAACAGTAGCACATGCTATTTTGTTTTTTAATATATAAAATAAAATATCAGTTTCTATCCCTAAAGCTTAGTTGAGGAAACCAGGAGAAAACAAAATTGTCTTAAAAGTATCCGGGTTTCTTCCAAAGCTTTTAGGTCAGGTGCTTGCCTGTAGGGACCTGTCATGTAACATCTGGATGTTTGACTTTAGCACTGATGAGGAAATCAGAAGAGGAAATCAGGAGATGGTTTTCCTGAGACTGGATTATCTCAGACCTGTCAGCTGTGTGGTTTCCTGCATCTTTGTATGAAGCAATTGGCACCTGGACCTGTTTGAGTCAGGATATCTGACAAGCTGGATGGAGATCTGTTTAGAAATGTCTGGTTTGGAGAGCAGGGATAAAATATATAAATCATACTTTCTGGCCTGCAGGATCTGCTGTGTTGGTTATGTCATGTTTGATGCACACTGGACACAGTTAAGTGTTCAGAACAAAGTTCAGCTTTTAAAAGACAGTAATTGATTGCTCCTTTTCTAAATAATGTTTTTAATTTGCTGTGTCTTTGGATGAGCTGAAGTGGGAGGAGAATGGCTGTTAAATGGAGTGAGAAACTCCAGCAGAGAAGCCTGCCAGGTGCCAGGAATCTTGTTTGCTGTTGCCATTTCCTAGCAAGAGGCTGTGCCTGGCCTGTGGGTGCGTGTGTGTGTAGGGAGGACGGAGGGCAGCTGGTACTGACGGGTCCTCAGCAAGCCTGTGCTGTGTCCTTTGGGCACTTCAGTGTGTGATCTGGTACAAACTTTTACAAGCACATGGTGTTTTCTTCAGTGTTTGGCAGGGAATATTTCAGTAGCTGGTTTAAATCCCAGTAAGTTGGACAACTTATATCTTAAGACAAGATGAATTAACTAAATAAATTAGGTAACATCTTAATTCATTCTTTATGTCCCATTTGCACCACCCTGCAAGCCTATACGCTTGAAAAGTAATCAAATAAGGTATATTCTTTCATTCAGTTACTCTTTCCATACTGGTTTTTATCAAAGGTCTTAGCTGAAATTAATTTAAAAAACTAATTTGAAACCTTTCTCTGGTTATATACATTTGGCTGAAACTTGATATTAATTAATTTAGCCTTGTTGGCAGAGTACCTGTGGTGTATAAACTGCCATTGTTAGGGCACCTTGGCAAAATCTGAAATGAAATATTTTCTTTTGAGCTCACTGCTCATAGATAAATGAACACTCATGTCACCTTTTGTTTAGTTTTCTATAGAATTTAATTTACAAACTTTGCTGGAAAATAACCTTTTGCCCTTATTAATGTATTCCATACCACAAAGGAGTCTGCAGGGTGTCAGGGTGTACAATGTACAACCCCTGCTCTGCAGTGTGAAGTTGCTGTTTGTCTCATGGCGGGGGGTGGGGGGAGGTTAGGAACTTAATGTTTGGATCAGTTCACAGCTGAATTTTTAGCTCTGATAGCATTTCTCCCACTGCAAGTGTAGGTCTCGTGCCTGTCACAGCAGAAGTTTGTCTGTGTGATGAATGTGGGAGTATAGATAGCTGTGAATTGTTTTTCTTATGGTTAGAGGAAGGAAATCTAGCACTTACCAGAAGTCCAGAGCATGCAATCTTATTCAGGTTTTACTTTTCAAAAATACTCTTCAGATAGTACTTATATCAGCTTTGTTAAAAATCTGTGAGATTTAAGTATCTCCGTGTGCACACGGAATACTTTTTTCTCTGAAACTCACAACTTTGTTAGGCTGTGAATTTTCTCGCACATTTATCTAGGTCTGTAGTGCTCCCACCTGTGAACTCAGGTCACCACATCTGACCCTACTGTGCTCTCATAAATGAAAAATCAGAGTTGAAATACAATCCCTACTTCAAAAGATTTGCAACCTGCCTGATATGTGTGAAACCTAAAGATATCCTGGGAAAATATTGCTCAGCAAGGGGCAGTCTCATCACACCAACTGTAGAATTGTGCTGCTGCTGTTTAAGAAACTGTGTACACACAGCTTCCTTTGATACTCATTCTGGTTAAGGATGGCAGCTCCTCTGCCTCTAAAAACCTAGAGAATACCTGAGCAAAATGTTGTTCATGGGTATAGAAGTGGAGTTTCAGGACTGATTTTAATTTAAAATCACATACTGCAGTAGGAAGGTGTTGGTAACCATCTGGCTGAGGAAAGTCTTGGAAACGATTGTCATTGCTCCCAAAACTGTTCTTTCTCAGTCTTGTGGCAGGATGGTGAGCTCAGAGCACAGCTGTGCTTTATGCTGCTGCCGTGTAAATAGGGTCCATAAAAAAGGAACCTTTCTGCAACAGGATTTTATTGTTAAGCTGATTGTTGATGTGATAGCTCAGATCATAAATCTTCTGAGCCAATGATCAGCAATCCAAAAGGATCATTCTCTTCTCTTCCTTGCAGCAACAGAAACATTACTCTTCCAGAAAACATCAAGCTATTTCATATACTGAGGGAAAATCTGCCCCAGCCAGAAAAGACATCTTGTTTTTCACTCTAAGAACATTTATCTACAAATAGAGAAATTAATCAGGGTTGTAATCCTTGGGTCAGACTAACATTAGAGTATCCAAAGCTATTATACTTGATTCAAGTAAAAATCCATGTGGGTGTATGTTTATATACAGCTATTGCTTAGTTTTAACCTCCTGGGAATCTCAAAGAACAGTAACAGCAGGTGGAAAGAGTTTTCAGGGTAAATTTGACAACATATCCAGATTAGTTATTCACTACCTCTCACTGACACTTCTGATCTCTGGAAGAAGGTTAAAGGAGGAAAGGATATTTAGCCAATCTAGTTTGGGAGCTAATTTATCCATTTAACTGAGGTGTGCCTTGGAGAATACCTATTAATAACCTGAGTCCTTTTATGACCAAAGGAGGATGGTGAGAGGGGTAATTTTGTGAGCACCCAAGTCAGATGACTGACTGACATAATGAATTAATGAAGTGCTCACCTCTAACACAAAGACTGTTTTTCACAGTGTGCACATTGTTGTAAACTGGCAAGTGGGTGTACATGAGAGATCTACAGAAGGATGGGACGCAGTACAGCTGGGCACCTGTTCTTTCCTTGCAATGATACTCCAGCAACTCTAAAGGATTTCATCCACATGAACTATTTCTGTAGGTCTCACTGCAGGGCATGCAGCGTGTCCACATTCCATCACTCTGGACAATGGGGGTTCAGGGAAGTTATGCTGGTGACAAAACCTAATACAGCCATTATCAGACAGCAGATAAAACAGATGAAACAAGTGTTTGGTCATTGCAGAGTGCAGTATATTCCTGCAGTGTTTTGTTTTGTGCATGCCAGTAAACATTGTACAGCACCTTTGGGTGGCTAGAAGAATATATGATTTTCTCTGAAACAGTAAGGAATTTTTTAGGAAGAGTGAATATAATTGTTTGTCTTGGAATATGACCAGGATTCAATGTCTAATAACTCCAATATCTTTAGCTTTGTAATGGCCACCAGATACTAGGACCTCTGGTTTTTATCTCATCTGAAAGAAAGGCTAAGTCATACAGCCCCTGATAGCTCAGGATGGACTGAGATATAAATGCTTCCTGCTAATTCCCAGCCCTGTCTGTTCTATCACTTGTGTTTCTGGTGAAGCTTCTTATGACAACACAGTTGTGCTGAGATTGGGATTTTTGATGGGGTTAGGTGCAAAAGGTTGCAACTTTCCTGTGAGATACACACATTCCTTCATGTCAAGGCAAGGGTTATGGTCACTTCTGTCATAACAAAGTCAAAATACATCTAAACACATTTCTCTAAGATATTTTAACAATATTGGATTTCTCCCTCAAGAATAACTTAATGGCCAGTCTTTAAAATGAGGATTTGTGATCAGTCATGAATTCAGTAGTTTCTGTGCCAGAATTAATTAAAAAACAGCTTGCTGCTTATAATTTCAAGGAGGGATTTCACTACTAGTGAGCCTTCTCTTTTGCCCTTTTCTTTCCTCTTTTTCTTTCTTAACCATTAAGAAAACAGTCAAATATTAGACCATGTGCAAGAAATTAAATATTTAATGAAGTTTTCTTCAGAAAGATTCCTTCTGGGACATTTCGCAAATCTCTGTATTTGTTGGCCTTGTAAGGAAAATATATAAACAACAATGTTCCTTCTTCAGTCCAAGTGAAGGTGTCATGCTGCTGTGTCACAATATTGAACAAGAGTCTGTGAAATTCTTCTCTGACTTGTAGTCAGTGAAGGATATCAATGCTTTAATTATTACTAAATGCACTAATTTCCCTCTCCTCTTAGGTTCAATAGTGATTATATTACTTTACATGATAGCAAGAGGATAAAACCAATGCTGTTTGTGAATGGGAAAATATGTAATATTTCTTTAATACAGTAATTTGACAGAAGGAGAACCATACAGCATTGTTTTTGTTTTCTGTATTTCTTTAGCTATCTAGATAAATGTAAAATATATAAACAGGCATGTTTCAGACACATGGAATAATTTTATTGTGTTATATTTGTTAATAATGTTGTGCTGGCTTTGATAATTACCATTGTTTATAAAGAAAACAGATCTTCTGAACTTTCTTTCTTGTATGTTGTGTCGCCAGAAATATAAGCCTTCCAGCCTCTGAAATTTTGGACACAAGCTAGTGTTCAAAATGAGAGTGAACAGCAACCAAATTTCCTCACTGAGCCTCCAAGCAGCTGGTTCATGTTTTAAGCCATCACAATTACCTATAAATACAGAAACTTAGCACATATCTTCCAGGTGAGTAAGAAGGCACTTTCTTTTTGACCACTATTTTGAAGTGCCAGTTTAAATTCCATATGCTGTGCTGTGCATCTTTGTTAATGGGGCTTGGAGGGTCGCCAAAAGCAAAGTCTGTTGTCTGTCTCCCCTTTAGTGGTGAGTGGGACTAGAAAAAGGCCACTGGTACTGTGGGACAGTAATGAGTCTGTGAAGAGTCATCCCACCACCTGCTGCACGACAGGATATTGAGCTCCTGCACAACGTGAGTGCAGTGAATGGTTCATGTAAACTCACACCAGAAGTAGAAAGAGGAACCTTTCAGTCCTGTCCTCCTCTTTTGACAAACCCTAGGAAGCATTTTCTGATCCTGCATCTATAGCTACTGGGCATCTTCTGTTCCTTTTTTTTAAAACTATCAAAGTTCAGCAATAGTTGCAAACTAGAGCAGCAAGGTTTTTAGCAGTCCTGTTTATAGGGGAAAATGAGGAGCAGCAGAGAGCCATATCTCTTGGGGAGATGTACCCTAGAGGAAGAATGATGAAAGATGAACTTGACTGTGCAGGTCTGAAGGTCAAAAGAAAGTGTGTGTCCTGGGGAATGCAGTGAAAACTGTACAGCACTTTTGGCAGCTGAGGGTAAGGTTGAATTTACAGTGGATGAGCTTGAGAGTTAGGCTGACTGGAGAGGTGCAATAGCTGTTTATGGGAATGGAAAACTATTTTATTTATTTTTACTACAAGTGCCAATACAGTATTTCAGCAAGAACTTTAATCCTTAAAGCCTTGCAAATGAGTTTCACATAACTCAGCATTTGTAGAAGAGCTGTGAGCAGACTGAATTATTCTTTTTTTTTCTTTCCGGTCTCTTTTCCCTCCCTCCAGCTAAATTCCAACCTACATCTGCCCTTCCACTGACAGCTTAAAACCTTTTTCCTTCTGTGTGACCTTTGCCCTCCCTTTTAAGCAAGTGCAGGAGCAGGGGTCAGAAGTCTTGTCGATCTCTTCCCAGCAGCAAGAGTTCTTCCTGAACAAGGAAAAATCCAATGAGAAAGTCAGGACTCACATTCAGGCCAGTCTGGCATATGTTAAAACCTTGACACTTGGATGTTATCAAAATATTATTGCCAATATTGAACTCTTTTTAGTCCTGTACAATTTTTCTTTCCTTCTTAAAATCCAGGTGGGTACTTCTGCTCTTATTTTTGGAATCAAAGTATTAAAAACAGAGAGTGTTTTGAACACTTCCATTTTTAATAGGTTCATTAAGAAGACAGTACTGTTGCTGTCAAAATACAGTTATTCACACAGCTCTTATATGTCTAATCTGACATGAGAATGCCTCAGACAATGTAGGCTACCTTTGCACTCAAGGAAATCTGACAAGATCAAGACATACATGTTTCTTTTTCCAAACTATATGCAATTTATTTTTCCTTTTTTGTATGAATGATCTTGTTCCTTTTCATTTTCACCTTTAAAGAGGGACTGAAAAATGGGAACTGCAGCTTTTGAAAAATACTTCTGAATACAAAATGATTGAAGCTGATAGTTCTATATTCAATTAGATCTTACGAATGCAGTTCAACATATATGAGCCATAGGTTGATGGTCAAGGTTGTGCAGAATGACTAAAGAAATGTGCTTTCTCTAGTCAAAATTCTGGTTTAAACCACATGAGAAATCAGTAAATGTTTTAACATTTTAGATCTTAGGTATGTGAAAAGTTGAGCATTCTTTGTATTCTGGCTCTTTGTATTCTGCATTCTTTGTATTCTTTGTGTGTCTGGCTCTTGCTTTTTCTGTGTGTACCATCTACTGAGCTCAGAAGCAGGGAGGGGTAGTTTACAGTGTCCAAGCTGCGAGGTGGCTCCCTCTTAGTCTATTTTGGGGTTTTGCTGACCTGTACTAATGCCAGACTCATACATTCGCTATGTTATTTAGATCTGTTCAGAGATAAATTTGTCTCTGCTTGTAGTTACTAAATTTAAAGGGGCTTACATATAGCAACTCTGGGGAGTTGCTCAGGTAAATAATACTGAGAGATTGTTTGGCCTTGAATAGATTTAAATGACCCATTACATCATGGTGACATGTTGTGTAATGAGTAGAACTGTGGTCCTATACAAAAAAAGGTGACAATTCCTATTTGCTCTATGCTGGCCAACGTCAGTAGTGTAATGTACAATGCCAAGATATGCAAGGATACACTAAATAATTTTCTATATTCTGTCCTGAACATGTCAGTGTCAAACAACTCAAAACAAACATGAGGCTGAATTAGGAAAATGAGCCACACGTGTTCTTGGTTGTGTTGACTTTCAAGTCCCTGCTTGGCGTTAGTTGTGAACTTGGATCCAGGACTTCATGCAAATATATGTCTTTGTTAGAGACAGAAATAAGGAGGCCAGCTGAAGTGTGTCACCCTTATCTTCCCTAATTCTCTTGAGTTTTTGAAAAAGTAGTTTCTAAGAATGGCCTGAATATTGGGAAGAACATATAATATTCAGACAAGATTGTGTGCAAGTTATTGGCCAGTACGACTCCAGTTGTCTCCTAGTGAAATCAAAGTTAAATGTGTATGTGGTGAGTAGCTCTAAATACACTAAGATATGACAGGCATTGATACTTGGTGTTGTTACTGACAGATTTTGCTCCCTATATTTTACTTTATGTGTTGAGCACAGAAAGAATGTTCAAAGGACCATGAATTCTTTAAGAGTATCAGGGAAGTGGAATCCTGTCTATATTACCTAGGCTAGCAGAAATGCTTATGTCTATGATTATTCTTAGAAGAGATACTATTTTCAGTTCAAAGGAACTGTCTTTTAAAACTTCAAAAGGGTTTTTTTTGTGTGTTAAAAATATCTAAAATCAGCACATTTCAACTGCTGGTATGCAATCTTTCTATCATGGTCAAGGATACCTGAGCATTTCCCACATTTCCCTATATTCTTGTGCTTCTACCTTCAATTACTTGGTTTCTTCTGCTGTGTTCAAGGAGGGTAGAAGTCACAAAACATCCAGTTGTTTCCATAGTCCATTGAGCTGAATGGGGAGATTTTATGATTTAAGAGGCCCCGGAGTCTTCAGGTAAACAGTCTTCACTGTTTAAAATGTCAGTGTTTGTAAAACTCTCCTGGAGCTGTCTTCTTTAAACATGCTGTTGAAATTCCAAACTGAAGAAACAAAAAGCAATTCTAATAGATATCCCTGACAGAATTCTGTTTACTTTGCTCTAACAATGACACCAAATATTTGTTTAAAGACAGAAAAGATATATGTGCAAATGAAGGCAGAATTGGCCTAATCAAAATGTGGGTGGGAGGAAAGTGAATAACCTTATTCTGTGAACGAATGTAAATTTCTGTGTGCTCTCTTTAGATATGTTCTCAGATGTGTTCTCATCAGTTCCTGTTTTCTGAAAGCACTTTTTTGCTTCACATTGCTGACATAAAAGCAGTCTTTGAAGATGATCTACTGTAAGAGAAACAACCTTGTGTCATAGTGGAAGTGCCAAGCTGGAATTAAAAAAAATTTTAAAAATCAGAGTTTTGGTTGTGGGAGCACGGTGTGACCGTTAGTAATTTTGCTAATGTCCCTCTCTATTTCACTCTGCAGCTGTCAATGGGAATAGTGATAAAGGTGATGAAAAGCTGTTGGCTAACACTGATAAAGTATATAGTATTTCCAGCATACTTTAAGCTCTAAATATTAGCAGATGCTGTGTATGAAAAAACATTTTGCCAGGAAACCAAGTTTAGAACATTTAACTGTGCTTGACACTGATGCTGTCCTTAAGTCTTATGCTGCATTAGCATGTTGATTTCACACTGACAGCCTCTGATTTCTGCAATATCATTTCTGTGGCCATTCTAAAACCAACCATTAGAAACAGCATTTGCAGAGAGGAAAAGAATCCAGCTAGGTAAATTACTTACCTAAAATATTTGTGCAGTAGGTAGAGCTTTTAATGCAGTCTAAGGATTTGGACAGAGCTAAAACTTATCTTCTACAAGGTAAAACAGTACAGCATAATTGCAAAACCATGGACACATGTATTTCTGGTGATGCTTCAGCAAA
Source organism: Platysteira castanea (assembly GCA_013397175.1). Classification (NCBI taxonomy): domain Eukaryota; kingdom Metazoa; phylum Chordata; class Aves; order Passeriformes; genus Platysteira; species Platysteira castanea. Next base: position 216,241 of record VYXC01006772.1, on the reverse strand, counting down.
TTATTTGCTAGTCTTCAGATGACAAGGAACTGAAGTCTCTAGGCTAGGTCACCTAGGAAAGACACCTGAGTTGGCTGTCACATGTTCTGTGTATCCCAGCTGGAGCTGGACTGGATCAGGTAGGTCCTCTTACAGTTGTAACCATTGAAATAAAGAACTTCATCCTTTATGATACTCAGCTTCTTCCATCATGGTGACTTCATTCACAGGTTCTCATATAAACAAAGAGTAAAACTTTGCTCAATTTATTTTTAAAGTGTCAGTTGAACCTGGCAATTGAACCTATTTTCAATGCATCTTGCTGTCCACTTGTCTAACTTGTGCTTTATCAGTTTCTCTGTGAGGATCTTGAGGCACTGTTGAGCACCTCACTGAAGTCAAGGTATACAACTCCTCTCCCCTCATCCATCAAGCCTGATATCTCATCCTAAAAGGCCATCAGGATAATTAGACATCATTTTCCCTTTACAAATCTCTGCTGACTGTTTCTGATTATGTTCTTGTCCTTCATGTGTTTGGAATTGGTTTTCAGAAGAATTTGCTCTGCTGACTTCCTAGGGACTGAGATGAGGCCGAGTGCCTTGTCGTTCCCCGGATCCTCCTTCATGCCTTTCTTGAAGATAGGAGTGAGATTTGCTTTATTTCAGACCTTGGGAACGTCTGGTCGCCATGACTTTTCAGAGATAATCAAGAGTAGCTGTGCAACATCAGCTGACTCCCTCAGTACTTATGGGCACATTTTCAGGTTTTGTGAATTTGTGTATGTCCAGTTTGTTTAAAGGTCCTATATCCTGTAAGCTTAAGTCTTACAGACTGCAACCAGAATCGAAAAGATCCTGGATCCACAAGCAGGTTAAGATTCAGTAGAGTGCTAAAACATTGGCTTTGTAAATGTGGTTGCGAAATGAACGAACATTACTATTGTGATTTAGTTTATAAAAGGATATAATGTGACCTTTAAACATCTGCTTATAAAGAGAGGGTGTTAAGCAGGACTATAGGCCAGAGCACTTTGTTCTTAAAATGACATTTTTGGAATTTTCATTACAAGGACTGGCTGTTCCTTGCTTTGTGAGAGGCCTCTACAAAACTGTACTGACATGTGAAATTCCTCTCGTACTGCTGCCTCTCTGGGCTGCTGTCCTGCTGCCATATGGTCAGTCAGAAGGATTATTTGCTTATAGGTTTGACAATAACAGGAAAGCTATTCAAATGGTGAAAGTTTACTAGTGCTGTACAAATGTGTTTAGTCTTGGCTTCGCTTCCAACAGCTGAGGCAAGGAAGTTTATCAATCTCAATATAATTATTTACTGTCTTATAATGGTGACTCTGATGGTCTAGTAGCTAATGCATTGCTGGGAAATATGCTCCTCTACCATATGTAGTCTTTATATTAAAATTCTGTGCAGGACAGAGCAGCATAAGCAGTCCTGTTGTTCCAGGCTTGTTACAGCATCAGCAGTCTGTCCCTCCACACCACAGTTGAATTTTGTGAGACCACTAGACTGAAGTGTGTGTATGCAGTGATTGCTGCCCTGCAGCTCCTTCCTTGGCATGTTTGCCCAGTTGTCTCAGGTGTCAGATACAGCCACTGCTCCCTTCCCTGCATGGCTTTAGGTATGGATTAAAATGAAATGTGACGTCTCTCACAGTATGAGAAGAAAGTAACCCTGAATAGGGTCTAAACCTCCCAATATTGAGAGCTGAGTAGCTGTGGATCTATCCTGTGCTGTGGCAGGAGATGACTATGAGGAAATTCCAAATATCAGGGAGCAGCAGTGTAAGAAGTGCAAGAGATGGAAAATTATTTTTGTACCATGGTCACTAATAAGAGATAAAAAGGAAGCATGCGGCTGAGTATGTAAACTACTTCTTTCCTATAACAGACTGTATTTGTGGAGTTCTGTCTTTGTATCCATGGATCCTCTCTTGGTGCTGGTAAACATGAAGGTACCCTCAAAATGACATTTAAATCTTGTTCGTGGCTGGTGCCTATACACAGCTTTAAAATGTGGGCTGTATGGAAAATGTTTTGGTAGTTGTGTATATATATAGTTTTGTATATATATAAAAACTACAATTTCTGGTGCATGCATGAGGTACTTTGTCTAAATATCAACCTAGGGTTAGGCACACAGTACAAAATACCCCTTGAGAAACAGCCTATACTCAGTCACCAGATAAAATGACATTTGAATTTGCTTGAGAAGGTCATTTTGGTAACAAGCTCAATCTTGCCTCGGTTGGAGTCTGTCAGAAGTCTCCACTGACCTCTCTGAATGCAGGATTCACAAGTACTTGCAGATCTTCAGTGATGTCAGATTCTTTACCCCTCATGCCAGTGCACCCAGCAAAGGAAAAGACTAATCCCATGAGGAGCTGAGCCCATCAAAGTGAGAGAAGTAAATACAATTGAATACTTAAATTCAAACCTTGTATCCCCTGTCTTCCATGAAGTGCAGTCTTACATTGCACTTAATCCGATCTAAGTGTGGGCTACCCTATGTCCTGATTGTGGTTTCCTGCCTCCCTTGTGCTGATCAACTGATTAGAGGGTGAGGTGCATCAGTTTATTGTTCTGACAGAAAAGTACTCTCTGCTGTTCTTCTGGCCCCTGTTACCACAGACTCACATGTTTGCTGGCTCTGAAGAGGTGGGAATGGGGAGCCACAAGACAGGGAGAGGAATCTGTGAGAGTGGAATGAGACTTGGGGCAGCAGCCTGCAGTCCAGAGGAATTAATGTGAAACTAAGGACGATTGTATGATATACAACTTGCCAAATCAAACTCTAAGTGGCCTATTCAGGTACCAAAAATTTACTCAAACTTTTATTGACTGAGCATAGTGAAGGCACAAAGTCAGCGAGAATTGTGTCAGCGAGAATACTCTGGATGTTGTCACAGCAGATGTGTTTTGTCCCTTGTCCCTCTGTGTTTAAGGACTAGCACAGTTTCTAGTTACATCAGGCTGAGACAAGCCTAAGTGTAGGTGCTGTTTTCTTCAAGGAAAGTTTCATAGCTGTTTAAACACTGTACTGAAAATTGTTATATCCTTTCAAAATCTTTTCACTGACCTTTGTTACTTAAATTTCAGATAGAGGAAGGAAGAATTAGAGCAATTCATATTGATGTAGTTTGGGTGGAAAAGGTGGAAAGAATAGTTCAAGGTATATTTAGGATTTTTTTTTAGATGATACCAACTTTCCAGTCACTTCATGTCATGAAAAATACATGATGATTTCAACAGAGACTGTGTTAATAATTTTCTTAAAGCAGTTGAGTAAGATGCAGAAATTTTAACTTCAAAGTGCTGTACAAAAAAAGAGAACCTCTCAAACAAAAATGCTTTTTCTATTTAGTGCTACTGAAACCAGAAAATGCTGTGTGTGTTTGTCTCATAGGTCACAATGTGGCAAAAATTCCCAGGAGGTGTCTGGTGGAGATTGTTGCTAGCAGGATGCTTTCAGGGACTGAAGGACTGCAGCTCTTTCTCACTATTGCTTCATGTCCACCTCTGGAGCATAATGCAGTGACTACATTGTGTTGTAGATGTTCTCAGAGCTCAGGCCTGGAGAATTGAATTTTTTCTTGTGTGAGGCTTTTAAGTAAAAGGAAATTGTTGAAGTCTATTGTAATAACTTCCTTAGTCCATTATTTGTTACCAAATTTTCTCTCTTTCATTGGGTTGTGAGCTCAGGTGATCAGTCCTTTCAAAGAAAATGATCTACTCTTTTTCTTTACATATTCCAGGTCCCTAACATAAACTTGAGTAGAGGCCAATAGTCCTGATACTTACCTGGAATTGTCCTGTGCATGTATTAGTAGTCTGTCCTGCTGAAATAGTCTGACTGCTGTACTGAATGGTTCTGCTCTCTACTCTGTTTCTGCATGTGTATGCTGTATACAAAGTGCTGTAATGATGCCTGCAGTACAAAACATTCTCTCAGAAAACACCGATTTTCTTCACCAAAATGGCTTTTGTTTGATTTGTAAACCTGTAATTATAACACTATTTAAATTTTCCTCACTAGATTACAGATTGTCATTTTTTCCTGCTGTTGTTTTTCTGTGCAAAGAACAATCATAGTAAGAGTGAAAAACAAGGCTTTCAGGACGTATCTTGTTTTCTAAAATTGGTTTGAAATGGCTTTGACATCTTCAAGAATTTGAACCAGAATTTCTGGAAATTATGGTGTTTTGGGGATTTTAATTATTACCATTATAGTAAAGAATCTAGAGCTTTTGTAGGTTTCTTGGATGTTTGTGTACTGCAAGCCCAGGAAGTTGATGTCTCTGCCTTGTCTGCATTTACTGTCTCCTGAGCCATCTATAGTTGAAGTAAAAAAGCAGCTGGGGAAGAAAGGAGGCTGGGGAGTTTAACTGAAGTGTGTTCATTAGCAGAACACACCTGGTCTGCTCAGCATGTGGGGGAGGTAGCTGTGGTCTGTAATTATAACCCACAAGGTAATGGCCAGGTCCATCTGTAGGTACATAGCTGCTGTAATCTTGCAGCTCTGGGAGTCACATGTGTTGAGAGCTGATGAGTAAAATCATCTTGTAAAAAGCAAATTATTTAATCTGAAGTTACCTAAATAACTCAGTGTTACTGGACAGTTAAAAGTATGTAACTTCTTTCCACTCCTGCATTTTTGGAAGTTCTGGGGAATATGAAACAGTAAAATTTAAGTTATCCCTTGTCCGGATCTAAACTCTGTGTTGCTCCCTAGTTTAACCCTTCAGAGGGTCATGCAGTGGGAGTCTTGAAATAAATTGCAACGCATGTAAATGTTACTAAGCCTGTTCTTATGTTAGGGCAGAGGTGGTTTTGGGAAATTCAGTGCAGGTCTGTAAGTTTTCTTTCTTTCAGATGGATAGGTTTTCTTTTTTTGTGCTAAATTTGCTGATTTCTCCCAAAATTCTCTCAAAATTTTCTTCTTTAGGATATAATATTATCCTGGAGGCCATCCCTTTTTTTTCCCTGATGGTTGTAGGATCAGAATTCTTCAGTGTGTTGTGTTGCAACTGTGAATCCCTGAACAAAGTGACAGGGCTGCAAGGAGGTTGGCTTTCATTGTGCTCTGTGCTGCTGCTTTTTGGGGCAGAGTTGGTCAAGGGGAATTCGACAGAGTCTTGGTAATAGGCTCCAAAATCAAATTAACTTGTGCAAGGCAAATTTACAGCGTGCCTTTCCTCCTTAAGAAAAATCTCACTGGTGAACAATCTGAAAGAACCCAACATCTCAATAAGACACGGTCCCTCCCCTCTGCTCCCTGTCCTGAAAGGGCCCATTGTTCCCAGGTTTCAAGGTGGGCTCATTGGCTTTCATGTTACCATGGAACCAGCGTGTCTTTCTTCCTGAATGATATTTGCTGGTAACCTCAGCAGCGTTCTCAGCAAATTAACACAGGTGATTTGTGAGTGGACTTGGTTGGACTAAGGGCCAGTGAAGAACCTCTTTGATTAACCAGATGAAGAAATAAAAGGTGTAAAAATAAACTTCTAGGGTAAGCCTTGGTTGAAAGAGGGAGGGCAGCTAACCAGAAATGCTGTTAACTCCTAGTTTCTATAATATGTAACACGGGAAGGCTGATGTTGCATTTCCATGCTGGAAAGTTTAAATACAAGTAAATCAAGTACAGGTTTGTTACGACTTAGAATTTAAAATTGACAGCAGTGCCTAGTATGAAAAAGGAAGAGGTACTTTTCATGGTAATTCATGGCCCATGCAGTTAAAAGCAAGATGATTCTAATTTGTTCAATAAAACTATGCATACATTTACTGTTTTTTCTCGATACATATCAGCCTGCTGTCTAATAATACAACTGCATTTCACAATTTAGATGGAGTAGTTTTTCTCTCAATCTGATTCTGTGAATTTGAGGAATTTGATGCAACAGACCAATTTTTGCTGACCTTCTGTACAGGAAATTATAAATATTTTCATAGAATTACGCCCCTTTGTATCTAATCCTGTTGTGGAAATTTCTCACTTAGATCTCAAAGGAAGATTGGATGATTTCCTAGAAGGTACACTGTAGTTCAAACAAGAGTTAAATTGTGAGATGGTACAAGATTATTGCTCAGAATCACAGAATGGCTGGGGTTGGAAGGGACCTCAGGAGTTCCCCTAATGCAGCCCCCCTGCTGCAGCAGGTTCAACCAGAGCAGGCTGCACAGAATCACATTGTCCAGGTGGTTTTGAACATCTCCACAGAAGGAGACTCCACAACCTCTCTGGGCAGTCTTTCCCAGTGCTCAGTCACCCTCACACTGAAGAAGGTTTCCCTCCTATTCAGGGGGTGAAACTCTGTGTTTCAGTTTGTGCTCATCGTCCCTTGTCCTGCTGTGGACACTACTGAAAAAAGTCTGGTCCCATCCTCTTAACACCCACCCTTAACACATTTGTGTGCCCTCTGTCTCCAGCCTGAACAGGCCCCGCTCCCTCAGCCTTTCCTTCTGAGAGCTGCTCCAGTTCCTCATAATCTTCATAGCCCTCCATTGGACCTTCTCCAGTAGTTCCTTGTCTTTCTTGATCTGTGGAGCCCAGACTGGATGTAGCACTCCAGATGTGGCCCCAGCAGTACAGAGATTTCAGAAGTAGTGACTTGAGCTGGGAGGTTCATTCTGGCTGAGGACAGGCCGGGCTGGTATGGCCAGCTTTGAGCCAGGGCTCACAGGTCCTTTGCTTGGGTTCAGATTGACCCCTGAGATTCCCCTCATGAGTCATAGTTCCATATTCCCCATCAGAGGGAAGAGATAGAGTTTAGAGACAGGGTGGCAGGGCTTGAAGACAGGGTACCAGCATAAACCCATTAAACCATCCTGCTGGGCAAAGAGGTGTAGCATCATTGCAAATGAGTCTGCTCAAGTCTGGCAGTGCTGCCCAGTTCCAGTTCAGTGCTGGGAATGACAGGCTTGGCCTGTCAAGATGGGTGATACAGGTGCATTTGGCACTTGGTAAAATGTGGATTTTTCATTAGTACTAACATATGTGTTAGACATATTTTCTGTTGGTTGTGAGAGAGTCCTTGGTTTGCTGAGTGTGCTGTTATCTCGTTGAATCTTAGTGCTCAGCACTTTGTAGGGCAGGTCCCTGGTGGGCCCAATGCCAATAAGAACAGTTCCTTTCTCTGCCTGGCATTTCCCTGTGAGTGATAGCAGTTGGAAATGTCTGTTATTTTAACAACATCTGTTGTTTCATGTCACAAACCATGGTATTTTTCAACAGGAGCCAGTGTAAAAGTTAGAATCCAGTTTACCAATTAAGGAAAAAATGGAGTAGTCTTTTCTTAATACAGCACAACTTGAACTAAATAGCATGCGAGTGAAAATACAATAAGACAGGCTGTACAAAAACACATAGGAGAAATTAATATCCAGTCGAGAGAACTGTTTGTTCTTCCATTAGACTTTTTACTTATATTTGTCATGTTATTATTATGCATGTGGCCAAAAAAAAAAGAAGCTGCTTAAGTTGGCAAAGTCCTTGAAAAAAGTTGTTTGAAATAGCGTGGGTGTTTTTTTCTCAGGAGGGACAGCTGTGCTTAGCTAGCATGTTGCTCAATGAGACCGTAAATTTTAGCGCTAATCTTCATTTCATGAATTGTTGGGTTTGCTGTTCTGAGTGATAATGTTCAAGGTTGGATATTAAGTTACTAACAATTTTCTAGTAGTGTGTTTTCTACATTGCATGTACAGCAATTTTTTATCTCCTGGGTAGGTGCTGTATGTGTAGTGTAGGTCATCCCTTATCACACTATGCCTACAGCTAAGAAATAAATGAACTTAAAGGACAATTTAGGACATTTTGAAAGCTTCAGATGAGTTTTTTGGTGGTATGTTTTCCACTGTGACAGTGTCCATTCTGAGCAGTAGTTACTTTTCTTTTTCTTCTTTTTTGTTTTGTTTTTTAAGTAAAACTTAGTTTGAATACGGTGACAGTTTTCTTAAATGAAAAGCCTTACCCTCTGAGTCCTCCATGTCTGAGAAATTCTAACTGCACAACAGTGGAGTCAGTCCTGAGGGACTGCTTGAGAGGATTTATACAAACAGGTTATAAAATATTGATTTCAGTGAAATTTTGTGATTTTTATCTCCCCTGTATTGGTTTCTCTATTTAGGTGACATCTGTCCATTATTATCTCTAGTGGGTTCCAGGGCAGACAGAGCAAGGTCATGCCGTAAGCAGAATTAATGTACTCTTACAAGACGACTTTATTGTTTTACAAACTTCTGTATACATATGTGGACTTCCAGAATTAACTAACTGTTCAGCCTTGTCTATTTCTTTATGTTACTTGGTTGAGACTTCATTTTAGCTGCTTTTATCTCCTGAGTTGCTTTTTGTCATCTCCCAAATGAGAGATCCAGGCAGTATGGCTTTAGGTTGGACAGTGCTGCATCCAGTAGGTAAATGGGGATTAGAGGGTTAAAAATTTTAACAAGTCACCATTTCAAACAGTTATTTGCAAGTGCACACACACCTATTGATAAAGATCTATGCCTTTGGCATAAAAGAATTCTGAAGATTATATTAAGTAGGCATTTCTGTTCTGAATTGCATCAGACTCCACACTAATTTTGTAGATAGCTTTAGTCTTTCTGATGACAGATTTTCCTTTGCATGGTTTAATAAAGACTGAAAAAAATATTTCTTCAAATTTCATGTCAGATTCTGTGACAAACCAGACATCTGAAGGTTGATGTTACATATGCTCACTGTATGCCTTTTCTTACCTATAAAACAGTCTGAAAACAGAAGCCTTGTTTTCTGTCCCCCAATATACAAAATAATATGTGAAACAAAAAAAACTTGAAAAAGTGTTACTTACATAGAAGAAAAAAAGGAAATGAAAAGATTAAATAAATGTTTGCATTATTTTCAGCTTGAGCAGTTGTGATAATGATGTCTCCAAAGACATGTTTTAAGGTTTTTTAGCTGTTGCTAAGAATAGTTTCCTTTCGTGTCAGTTTTTCCTTCCCTTATCCAGTACTAGCTAACTGAGGCATTTGGTTCTGTGTTTTCTAATATATCATTCTAAAGTTCATACTCTGCTTAGTAGCCTAGAAACACACACAAAAAAATAGGATATTTGTAAATAAAATTATGAATTTATTCTGCCAGTTCTATGTTTTGTCCTTTTTTGGTTTCCTGGGAGAAATGTTTGTGGCACACTTTGTCTCAGATTTAATCAGTACCTATTCCTCAGCAAACATACTCTTATCCTGTCAAAATACTGCATCAAGCTATACCTCCTCTGATCTGTTTAATCTAGATAAATGTTATAAAGGCTTTTTGTCTTTTCCCACTCCCGACAGGTAAGATTATCCATAATGGAGATTGTACATTTTGTCTTGGCAGAAGTTTGCAAGATCCACAGTTGATGAATAGACATCCGCTCTGCTCAGAAGTGTTACTTGAAATTAAATAGGCCTAACAGTAAATTAAATACATGGCTACACAATGGAACCGCTTAAATTTCCTTTGACATTTTATAGTTGTTTACCTCAGTTTATATTTTCTCACTTCTCCTTTATCAGTGTCATTAGGAAGAAAAGTTATCACGATAGCCAGGATCTTCTCCAGCGTGTGGAACACAGCCTTTTTTGGTTTTTCCAGTTGCTGTCTAATTTCCATCTGGCTTAACCGTGTAGTGATGTACTCAATGTGCTCGCTGGGCAAACTGCAGGGGAATCCTTAAGCAAAGCAGTTGTGCCCTGCAGGGAAGGGCTTGACTGGCTGAATTACAACAAAGAGTTGTTTTACCATGAAGGGACAGGTTGCTTGAAAGCCTCAGTGAAATGAGACGGGCAGCCCAGAAAATCAATCTGAACCAACAGCCCTAATAGTAAATACAACACCCTGTTGTGCACATTATGTGCTATACCTAAGTGTGATGGAAGTGTGATTGTTCTGTGGCAATAAAGTTGCAGGTTGATTTTACATCTTGGATTCATCAGGTAAACCAGAACCCTCAGAGTCCTGAGTGATCATCTGAAATTACGGTCTGTGGTGCTATGTTTGTTCTGCACATGTGTCCTGCTGGGTTCAGAGATAGATCTGGGAACCTCTTCCAGGGGCTATGCCATTGCTGCTCTACAGAGCAGAAAGAAGTGCAAAAAAGCCCACTTTAATTGTTCCTTTGTGAATTATTTTTGGTCCCCTCTTTGAATTTCCAGGTCCTGTGATGAGATCCCCTCAGAGCTGTTGTGTGAATGTGAAGTGAGAGTGGGATTCCTGAGAATGTACAGGACCTGCATCTCTCAAAGCAACCCAAACATACTCAGCTGGAGAATAGGGAGCAAGCAGACTTGGCTGTAGCTGTTTATACAGGTTGGGCAGAATTTGGAAAGCGTTTTATTTCTGTTATCTTACAAGTCTTGAATTCCCAGCCTTGTGTCCTCCAACCCCTTGTTATTCTCTGCCTGATCTGAAGCTGTTCTGTCTCTTCCTTGCACCACTTCACCCCTGCCATTTGTATCTGCATTTTGGGACATTACTTGCTTTTACTTGCTTTCAGCTGATGGAAAGATGTTTTATTTGCTCCCATGGGTTTGAAAAGGCGACTTTCATTGGGAGTACTGCTGAGGGTAAAACTTGAAAGGCCACAAAGAATCTGTTGGTGTAGATGAATCCTGGGAAATAAGGTTTCCTGTAGAAAACCTGCCTGGTCTCTGACTGCTTTCCCCCCCGCACCCCCAGCAGCCAGAGCCTGCAGGCTTTTGGGTTCACATGGTGCTGAAACCCAAGCTCTTGGGCCTTGCTGCAGAGCGTGAAAGGTGTGCCCAGACCTCTTTTTCCAATGTCAGAAACATCCATTTTATTTTATCCTCAAAAGGCTAATTTTTCTTTTTTCCTAACCTTTGTTCCATATGGAATGAAAAAAATGTATGAAATGTAGTATTTCCAGTAGATAAAATTTCTGCCCTTCCTTTTTCCTCCCAGAGATGGTTTGTTTGAAAAACACTTTCCAGGACCACCACTGTGTTTGCAGAGAACGTAGAGATAAATATGTTTGTAGATAAGCTGTGTTTAGAAACATATGGTTATTTTCATCAGCATGACAGGAGGGCTCATCAAAGTCACTTCACTTTCTACAACTATGGCTAGAAAAGGGAATTACTTTAGTAAATCCATGGTTAGTTATGTAAGCCTGCTTGCATGATGATATAATATCTCAAATGCATACCCTTGGTTTTTTAACATAATTTACTTTTATGATTTTCCACCTGTCACTTACTCTTTGTAATTCTGATATTTTTATAGTGTTGGAAAATTCTTAATTGCCAACTGATTTATCCTCTGTTAGGGACTAAGTGGAAAGCCTTTGGACTTCAAAGGGCATTTAGACTGCATTTGCTGCTTGGATGGGCCTTTTATGCAACTTTTCTTTTGCAGAGTTGTAAGACTACAGACAAACAACATGTCTGAATTTTACTCTTATTACTTTTAATTTGTTTGCTTTGTTGAAGGTGCACGCAGATGTATATACAATTTTAAGGATCTACTATATGCATCATTCATTATTTTTCATCTTAACATGGAGGAGCTGATTTATCACTGACATTTATGCTAGCACAAAATGTTTGTAAGTGGTACTGATGTCCTGGTGGTATTCTACATTGCTCATAAAGGATAAATGACCAATCAAGAGTGCAAAGAAGTTAACAGCCGAGAGTAGACAGTTGCATGCTCCTGGGACATGTTGTGACTTGATAAGTCCCACTCCCTGAAGATAGAAATAGTACACTAGAAGTAGCATAGAGGATAGAGGAACAACTCCAAAGATGTTTACTTTAAAAAAAAAATCCACATTTTTTTATTAATTATGTTTACTACTATGGTGCTCAAATGTTAGTTAACAACAAAGACCCATTGTGCAGGGTCCAAATCAAACATAGTAGCAGACATCTTCTTCCCCCAAAGGAGAGCAATTTCTCCGTGATTCTACTCTTTGAAGTATTTTGTGGGTGGAGCACAAAGTGCCTCCCTGGCTTCTTTTGTGGTTTAATTAACCAAGAACAGTGCATGGTACTTTCCAGAACTGATGTAGTAAATCTTTACCAGAGGACTTAAAACACAGTGGGATGTCTCACTGTGCTATTTGCAGTGGCTTTACTCTGTTCTTGCTTCAGTCAATGACAAAACCTCCAGGGAAATGAGTGAGGATGTATCCACCGACAAGCCGGATCTTTTTTTCAATATCACAAAGTGCAAGGGAATAGAACCTCTACAGAGATGGAGGTTAAAGAGTTAATAATGTTGGTACTATAACAGTAGAACTTCTGACAGTTCCAAGAGATGACTGCATAAGTTTTTATTTAGATACTCTATAATTATATAGACTTTCAGCTGTTTGGGCCTTTTGGTCCTTCTGTAACTTGTGCTGTTGATTGTCTGTTTAAAAAATAGGATGAACGCTTAGGTGAGAGCAAATGAGTTGCTGAGTTGTTTATCTGTCCCACCCCAAAATGAGGGAGTGACCTTGATATAGATATTGTAAGTGAACTGGAAAAGATGGGTAAACTTTATAACTATGGGCCATAATACTTTGCTAACTTTTGCTGCTCATGGGAGTGGTTCTTGGCAGATTCCACCCTGTCTGCAGCTGATGTGTGCCATATATTTTGGATATTTAATCTGGGATAAATATATAAATAATCTGAACTGACAATTACTGTGGCTGTAACCATTAGTTTAGGATACAGGAATAGCTAATTGTTTTTGTGTAAAATGGAGATGCCCAGCCCATCTGGCTATAGTTTCCACTATTAGTGACAGGCTCCAGCAGCAATAATTTCTTCCTACAGGAACATTTTTTAAAGTAAACCAAATCACTCCTTTTCATTTTCAGAACTGTAGTCTTCTAGTAATTAAATGTCCTGGTTTGAAAGACAGGTGTCTGCTAAGGAAGGCAGGAACCTCCCTTGGAACGGAAACTGTAACTCCCCTCCCTCCGAATTATTATAATTTTGAAATTAAGGGGCTTTCAGGCAAAGAGATGAGAAACAGGAATAACAGTTCTTTACTAATATGTTTATAACAAGGCAAACAAACACCACCAGCGGCAGTAACAGCAAACAGGACCAGCCCCAGTGCAGCCTCTCTCGGCTGTCAGGCACCTTCCCCGTCGGTGCAGTTCCGGTCACAGCCAGCAGGGGCGCTGGTGGCTCCCGGCTGGGCAGGGCCGGTGTGATGGGTCCCCCGCGCCTGCAGGGGGCGCTGTGGCGCGAGCTCAGTAACCTCACGCAGTCACGGCTTGGCCGAGCCGGGCAGGGATGGGAGAAAGGCTTCACAAACCCCCTGGGCAGCCAATCCCTGTGCCCCAGCAGGACCCTGGAGCAGCAAACTGGAGCGGCAGGGATGAGCACAAAATCCCGGGTGGTAGACAAGATGTATCAAACTCCACAGCTGCACCGGAACCCCCCGCAGTCTCAGACCCCGGGTCTCGGCAGGTGGGGAGTGCAGCGCTACAGTGCAGAGAAGGCTCGGAGCAGCCGCAAAGGAACGGGGCGGGGCAGCAGCAGCCCGGCTCCCAGCAGGGCAGGGAAAGGCAGGCTTGGGATCCCAGGGTTTTCCCCTGAGGCACTCCAGCAGATGGTGAAAAATCCCTCTTTTAGTGAGGTAGGGTGTTAAATAGGGCCCCAGTGAAACGGCCGCTCGAGTAAGCAGAGCTCCACTCACGGGAGAAGGAAGGCAGCAGAAGGCAGAACCGTGCAGTGGTGATGAATCCTCCCCACAGCAACTGCAGCCCCTCTCTCCTCCGAATGCCGGGAGAACAAGAGGGCTAGGGGCAGCACCCAAGCCCCTTTTCCCCAGTCCAAATCTCGTGGCATTGCTGCCCTACATGAGAAAACCCCAGGTAAAAGAGGGTAACCAGCTGGACTCTTTCCCTGAGCTGTGGCCACATCTTTTGCCCCTCTTAAGTGTCCAGTCGTTATTGTCTCCTAGCAACACATATGGGAAAAATTCCTTAGGGGAAAAAAAAAAACAAACCCAAAACAAAAGGAGAACTCCTAAAACCCCAACATTAAGCATGGGACATCAGAGTTTCTTCAGTTTCTTAATGAGTGACTTGATAATGTGACCAGGAATTTGAATATAAGGCACTGTGTGAGATTTAGTGCAGACTTGGAATCCCTACGGCAGTGAGGAGGAGTGCTTGCATTCGCTCCCCAAAATACGGACTTTGTAGAATAAGAATTATTTGTCAGAATAATGTGGTGGTTGAAGTAGTCCTAGACATTTTTATCATGTACCATGTTGTGGGAGAGGGATGCAGGAGCTTTCCTATGTATGAATTCTGGAAATACTAGAGGCATAAAAATGGCTATGGCTAATCAGGATTATTTCTGTCACTTTGCTGTGGAGAAAAGTTGCTGTCTAGGTTTTTTCAATGTCTGTGGAAATGTGCATACCTGGGTATTCAGTGCTGAGGGCAAACTTTTCCTAATCTGACAAGGAAGGAATCTAGAATATTCCAAACAGTTTATTTTGTCCTATGGGCTAATCAAAAGAAACTTGTACCACATTCCAGCTAAAAGCTACATGGCATATTTAGTTAAAATAAAAGTGGCAGATAAAAGAGGGGAGTTTCACACACTTCCCTCATTTGTTTTGTTCTTCTCTTATGCTTATAGAGGTATTTTCATCTTTCTCAAGGTGATTATTCCTGAAGAAGGAATAGTGCTATTTGGTTTTTCTTTCCATGTCATGTTCAGGGTCATCTGTGACAGGGAAGGGCAGTCTGCTGCACTGCTTTGGTCTTTGTGGGAACTGAGACAAATCCAGGAGGAGGTAATGCATATCCTTATTTCTTTGCAGTAATCCTCTGTGCTCAGGGAGGTATCCTGAGGGTGTTCCCTGAGGCCTTCTCTGAGCAAAGCTAGCATGTGACCAAGTTGATTTCTGTTTAGCAGGGCATTCAGCTATGTTCTTTGGTCTCAATGAAGTGTACTAGTTTGAAAACAAACCAATGGGAGACCTCAAGTCAGAATTACAATTTAATAGGAAAATTAAAATAAATGCATTAGTACAAAAAACCTGACAGAGTCAGGGTACAACCTGACACCCTGTTAGTCAGGCTGGTGGTAGCAGTCCAGATGAAGTGGTCCTGTTGAAGTGGTGATCCTGTAGAAGGGTCTGGTCTTCACCTGAAGGTCCAGTGATAGCTCTTACCCTCTGGGAATCCAGCAGGGTAGGACTGAGTGTGGTGTTCCAAACCTCAGCTTATATCCAGATGGGAATGCTTGGTTCCTCCCCCTGGGATGATGTAATTTTGTGAGTCATGCAGTGAGGCTTGATAGCCCATGAGCAGAAGATATCTCCCGGAGGGAGTCATCAGGGATGTGTCATGGAAGAGATAAAGAACGTTGTCCCACCAGGTTTTAACAGATGATGATAGAATACATACTTTTGGTTACATCTTACATTGTAACCTAAGACATGAAGCCATCAGATTTAAACATGGAATTGTAAAATTGATTCTTTTGATGTTTTTTTCACTAAGGTTATGTTTAACAGTGTACAGCAGTGTGCCTTGCTTTTGGGGAAGTCATGTTCTGATTAGGGAAATAAAGTAGTAGTTGATAAAGAGAGTAATAATATTGTGGATATGTGTGCTGTATGTGCACAAACAGAGCAGATGTGGGGGGATTTTGGTTATATTTTTTTTGCCACAAGTTGATTTACTTTGCTTAGGGTAATATTTAATGGAAAAAACTGGCACGAAAATAATTGAAACCAACAGTATTTGTTTGACCAGGACTGGTGACGGCTTCAGTGACCTTGGTGGTTACACAAGTTTTTCTTCTTTGATGATACTTTGAAGGATGTAAACAGAATAGCAAAGGACTAGACTCAAGTGCAGTGAGGGTTGACTGACTGGAGCTCCCAGTTTGCAGCTTCCATCTGTGTTTTAGACTGTTTAATGCTGAGTCAGCTGAGCCTGCAGACCAAATTATCCATGTGAAGAAATGGCTCAAAAGCCACTTGGCTGAGAGGCTCTGCTCATGTCCCTTGCTGTGCAGTTCCTTGTGCTCATCCTGCTCATCTCTGTCACCCCAGCAGTCAGATCAAGCATCCTTCTCCCAGCTGTCTCCCACACATAAGGCTGCATTGACCCCTAGTGTGATTTCACCAGAGAAAGCTGTTATAGCAGAGATTTTTTTTTTTTCACCTGACTCAAATCCAAAAGATATATAGAGAGAGTTTAGTAGATAACTTTGGTGTGGGAGGTCAGATGCAGCTCCTACCTTCACTTCTTAATCCATCAGCATTTTACCACAAGTATCACTAAAAGTGTGGCCAGATTCTACCAGTAGTTTCCTTGGGTTTTACTATTGTCAGCTCTGGAGCTTTCATTTCAATAAGATTTTTTAACAGATGGTTTTGGGGAACAATGCATTCAGAAATAAAATGCAAACAATAAATTGCTGCCATATTTTCAAAGTATGTGGTCTGCGTTGTGTACAAATTTGTAGGATGAATCACAGTGGACACATGCCAGCTTACCTTCTGATATGTGCTTTGATGACAAATACTATGAGCATTCCTTTAACTTTGGGTGAAGGTTTTCCTTCTCTAGTAATTTCGTTAGAACTGTGTGCATAACAAAGCAGCTCAGTCACTTTCGGGCTGATGTCCTGAAGATGGAGCTGTTCAGAGCCGGATTCAAATCTGTTAACATGGAATAAACAGTATGTGACACTCCTACTCCTGTAGTGTTTGGACACCAGTCATCTCCATGAGACTATAAGAGGAATAAGGTGCTATTCAGGGTGAGAGAGGACCTTAAAACCTGGCTTCATGTGTGGTTTGAATTAGTATTTAAACTACGGTCTCTTACTTTTTTTTACACCCTAATTCTGTTAGAGTCAATGAAAAATGCTTTTTCAATCTTCTTACAATTGTACTGCAGATTTTAATGTAGCAGGTCATAGGAGAAATTTGCAGGTGTAGAAAGTGTAAAACAGTCTTTGGAAGACTGTTTCTACCAATTTTTATTTTGTGAGGTCAGTTGCTTTGGGTTTTTTCCCACTGCTTTGCCTTCCAGACACTATTCCAGCTACGGGCTGGAACTGGATGGGAAGGTGACGCTTTGGCATGAACTGCTTTAGCAGCAAAGGAAAAGTGGCAGTTACTGCATACTGTCTCATACTGTGACTGGCCACTGTGTCATATCAATCTCCATCAAAATGGATTACCAGTTCAACAGAACTGTTAAGTGTCTTGCCTTTGTAACTGGAAGGATATTGCCCTCTGCTTAAAAACTTCAATTCTGCAAATATTTGTGGAAGCTTATATACAGTTGCTTTTGTGCCAGATTGTCCTTTCCTCTGACTAGTTAGTATAGGACAAGCCAGTGTTCTGTCCCTGCCAGTCACACCTGTTGCTGGTTTATATATTTTTGCCAGAGATCTGTTTTCATACTTTCTCGGTTACTGATGGCCAAAGTGCTGCTGAGCAGCAGTGGGGCATTGAGAACACTGTTTAAATAAAATTTGTTCACTTTTCTGGCATTTCCCTTTCTGATGAATGTATAGATGGCCATTATGTCACCACCCAAGTCTTCATTCATGAATTTAACTAAAAGCCATGAAGGCTCAAATGAGTGCGGTTATCACAGCAGCTCGTGAAGTGAACAGAGATACTAGGTTTAACTAATTTTTTTGCAGTGAAATTTTGCAAGGGTGTCTGAATGTCTGGTACTGTGAATATAATTTCTGTATTAGTCATCAGCAGGTAATAAGATTCTGAATTATATGAAAATTGCTTATTTGAAGATTCCAGAAGTTTTCATTATACTTCCTTTCCCGCTTTTGGTTATGAAGTTTCTTGTTATGATTTTGTACTGCTGTAGTGGAGCAGTCCTTGAGTTGGGAAGTTACTGGAGACAAGTGTTGAGGAAAAAGGCTTCATCCCTCTCGTATCTCTTTATGCTAGTTAGAGATTCTTTCACTTTCTATTTTATCATTGTCAACTTTTTTTTGGTCATCATCCTTTTTTCCTCTTTTATCACAAGTATGCTCTTTTTTCGGTGTACTTTACATACTCCAATTTTGCATGCTCCCATTCCTTAGAATCCATTATTTACTAAAATTTTCCAATTTATTTGCCCATTTCTACCACTNCAGATGCAGCTCCTACCTTCACTTCTTAATCCATCAGCATTTTACCACAAGTATCACTAAAAGTGTGGCCAGATTCTACCAGTAGTTTCCTTGGGTTTTACTATTGTCAGCTCTGGAGCTTTCATTTCAAAAAGATTTTTTAACAGATGGTTTTGGGGAACAATGCATTCAGAAATAAAATGCAAACAATAAATTGCTGCCATATTTTCAAAGTATGTGGTCTGCGTTGTGTACAAATTTGTAGGATGAATCACAGTGGACACATGCCAGCTTACCTTCTGATATGTGCTTTGATGACAAATACTATGAGCATTCCTTTAACTTTGGGTGAAGGTTTTCCTTCTCTAGTAATTTCGTTAGAACTGTGTGCATAACAAAGCAGCTCAGTCACCTTCGGGCTGATGTCCTGAAGATGGAGCTGTTCAGAGCCGGATTCAAATCTGTTAACATGGAATAAACAGTATGTGACACTCCTACTCCTGTAGTGTTTGGACACCAGTCATCTCCATGAGACTATAAGAGGAATAAGGTGCTATTCAGGGTGAGAGAGGACCTTAAAACCTGGCTTCATGTGTGGTTTGAATTAGTATTTAAACTACGGTCTCTTACTTTTTTTTACACCCTAATTCTGTTAGAGTCAATGAAAAATGCTTTTTCAATCTTCTTACAATTGTACTGCAGATTTTAATGTAGCAGGTCATAGGAGAAATTTGCAGGTGTAGAAAGTGTAAAACAGTCTTTGGAAGACTGTTTCTACCAATTTTTATTTTGTGAGGTCAGTTGCTTTGGGTTTTTTCCCACTGCTTTGCCTTCCAGACACTATTCCAGCTACGGGCTGGAACTGGATGGGAAGGTGACGCTTTGGCATGAACTGCTTTAGCAGCAAAGGAAAAGTGGCAGTTACTGCATACTGTCTCATACTGTGACTGGCCACTGTGTCATATCAATCTCCATCAAAATGGATTACCAGTTCAACAGAACTGTTAAGTGTCTTGCCTTTGTAACTGGAAGGATATTGCCCTCTGCTTAAAAACTTCAATTCTGCAAATATTTGTGGAAGCTTATATACAGTTGCTTTTGTGCCAGATTGTCCTTTCCTCTGACTAGTTAGTATAGGACAAGCCAGTGTTCTGTCCCTGCCAGTCACACCTGTTGCTGGTTTATATATTTTTGCCAGAGATCTGTTTTCATACTTTCTCGGTTACTGATGGCCAAAGTGCTGCTGAGCAGCAGTGGGGCATTGAGAACACTGTTTAAATAAAATTTGTTCACTTTTCTGGCATTTCCCTTTCTGATGAATGTATAGATGGCCATTATGTCACCACCCAAGTCTTCATTCATGAATTTAACTAAAAGCCATGAAGGCTCAAATGAGTGCGGTTATCACAGCAGCTCGTGAAGTGAACAGAGATACTAGGTTTAACTAATTTTTTTGCAGTGAAATTTTGCAAGGGTGTCTGAATGTCTGGTACTGTGAATATAATTTCTGTATTAGTCATCAGCAGGTAATAAGATTCTGAATTATATGAAAATTGCTTATTTGAAGATTCCAGAAGTTTTCATTATACTTCCTTTCCCGCTTTTGGTTATGAAGTTTCTTGTTATGATTTTGTACTGCTGTAGTGGAGCAGTCCTTGAGTTGGGAAGTTACTGGAGACAAGTGTTGAGGAAA
This sequence comes from Platysteira castanea, assembly GCA_013397175.1. Classification (NCBI taxonomy): domain Eukaryota; kingdom Metazoa; phylum Chordata; class Aves; order Passeriformes; genus Platysteira; species Platysteira castanea. Next base: position 196,435 of record VYXC01006772.1, on the reverse strand, counting down.
AAGGCTTCATCCCTGTCGTATCTCTTTATGCTAGTTAGAGATTCTTTCACTTTCTATTTTATCATTGTCAACTTTTTTTTGGTCATCATCCTTTTTTCCTCTTTTATCACAAGTATGCTCTTTTTTCGGTGTACTTTACATACTCCAATTTTGCATGCTCCCATTCCTTAGAATCCATTATTTACTAAAATTTTCCAATTTATTTGCCCATTTCTACCACTGCTACTTTAGTTTCCCCTGATAAAGATGTTTTTAACCTTTCTGCAGTCCTTTCCCAAAACATGCTCTCAGCCCATTCCTCTGGCTTCATTTTCCTATCTGGTTGAAATAATTGACTTCAGACACGATTTTAAAGTCTTCTGCAGTTGATACTTTGAAACAGAGTGGAAGCTTTGATGCAAAATTGAGCCCCAGTTCTTGTATCTGAGCTGTGCTTCCTGGAGGTCTCCCACTGAAGTCCTTTGTTAGATGGTTTACTCCTACCGGTGCGGGAGGTACAATTTTCAGATTTGCAGGCAAGTCCCTCCAGGTCATGTACGTTTATTCTGTTGCCTTGTGTGTTGCTCTAGAGAAGCTGGAATGAACATTCTGGGACACCTCCTATGGCATCACAGCTGTCAGGTCTCTTCACTCTCTTTGGCTCCAGTCCAGAACAAGCTGAAGTCAATGGAAAGAGTCTAATGCCACTGATTCTTCATGAATGAACTGTGCATAAATGCTTGATAGAGGTACACCAGAAGCTGGAGAGGAAAACTGTCCTTACAATGACTCTTGGTTTTGAATGTCTCTTAATAATAGTTTCTCACTCATATCAATGCTTCTTAAATAAAGTGGGGTTTTTTCTATATTGAAATCATGGTAGTGATTCTTATGTAAGCCTGAAATAACTCAGTTAAAATCAGTATGTATGTTACTCAGTTTATATTATGGCTATTGGAATCTCAGAGTATGTATTTTTGTAACAGTGCTGCTTTTTTGTTTTTTGTTTTTTCAAGATCTTGGTCTGCTTCCATACACTGATGTGAAAATGATTTCATTCATTTCTGTTATGATGGTGGTGCTTACCACTATAACTAACAACCTTATTTTTTAAATTTTTATTGTTTCTCAAGAGCATATTCATCAATGTGAAACGTAGAGCAGTAGGAAAAAATCTCTTCCCTGAATACGTACACAGAACAAGTATGACAGGCTCATATTTACATGGTCAAGTTACAATCTGTAGATGTTTGAATGACTTTGCATTGATACATGTGAATGGAAAAATGTATTAAACCTTTTCAGAAGAGAACAATGTTGTCTAGAATCTTATATGTAGCCTTTAGAGTTATGTTCACAAACATTATTCCCATGTCTGTTTGCTATTTAAGTAGTCATGGAGTGTCTGATGTCAGCTACTTCCCCTAAATAAAATACTGAGGACATGGACACCTGGTTTGGAGCCAACTGGCTTTGCTTTGCTTCCTTTCCAAATGCCTTCATTCACAAGTGAGCAAAATGACTCCTCATGCTGTGAAAAAGAAACCTAGAAGTACATGGTGAACACAGTTTTACACAAAATAGGGACATATTTTCAGTTTTTAACAAAGCTCAGTGAGAGTTTCATCCAGCTTCCAATAAATTAAAGAGAAATATTTCTCTTGATTTCAGTGGGATTTTGAGTGCAGCCATATTTGTGAACTACATCACTGATGGGAACAGCAGGAACCAGTGGGATGGAAGGAATCGTGCATTTTTGTCCAGTCCTCTGCCACTGGGAAAGACCTGACTGCCACCAGGGGCAGGGGGTTAGTGCTCTGAGACAGTGACTGTTGCAAGGCAGTGACCTTGGAGGGATCCATAGCTGTGGTGAAAGGAAGCCTCTTTGCCAGTGCTTACTCATAGGAGACAGCTGAATGGACAAAACCATGGGCCCCAAGGGCTTGTGCAAATGACTGCTGGACCAAGGAATAATCTGGAGAAAAAGTTGATTGGAACTTGAAATCTTTGAAGAATTTAAGGTTGAATAAGTGTCTGGGAAAGCATAATCTGACTACCTGGAGGCATAAAGCTGTGTGTGAAGAGTTTAAACGTACAGTTAAATGTCAGAAATAGACCTACACATTGCCTAGCAATGGGTCCAAATTTCCACTGTGAAATGTGCATATAAGCATGGCAAAATTTGTGTCTCAGTGCACTTCACTCTACAAACAAGTTCACAAAGAAATGATCTCTCAGCAGTGTGTCCATTAAGACAGGGACCAGTTTTCATGTAGGCAGCCCTTGCTGTTGCACACTGCAGACTCAAGTTCATGGTGATCATTCCTTGTCTGAGCAGAAAGTTTGGAGATGCTCTTACAGTCTATTGTATAACCTCTAGATAGAGTTTGTCTCCTTCTCTTTGCTATTGTTAGTTTATAACCTGGTTGGTTGGTTTTGTTTTGTTTACTGTTTTGGGGTTTTTTTTACCTCTACTTCATTTTTTGTTTTATTTCCTGCTGCTGGCAGTCAGAATTGTCTGTAGTGCGTTTCCAATTATGGTGCCTCTCTTGTGGTGTCTTTCTCTCTTCAGTTCAAGTTTTGTGGCAGATCCTACCATAGGATTTTACTAAGTAGTCCAAAACCCCCATATCTAATAGGGCCTCATCTGAGCAAAACTGCCAAAAAGTCTGCAAAGTAATTTTTTGGCGTTTTTTTTTTATACTTGATGCCTCTTAGAATTGTTTGAAGGTTGTTACAACTATTTTATAGCAAGAGATAATACTGCTTTCTGGATAGGGAAGTATGGGAGGTTGCATTTAAGGCTTTTTATTAATACCTGTTCATTCTAAAACCAAAGGCTTTTAATTTAGCAAAACGGTGTAAACATCAGCATGTATAGAGGGTTTTATTTACCTTCAGCAGAAAAATGATCGAGTGACGTCAGACTAATCTGAGATGTCAGACTTCCTCTGAGAAAACTGGTTCAAAGAAGTTCAAAAGTTGAGAAGCTTGCATGAATTGTCTTTCATTTTTCACGTTCCTCACTGTCAGGAAATTTTAAAGGTTTTAAAAATATTTCCTGTGAATGCTTTTAGTAAGGAAATGTTCAGCTCCAGTCTGAACTTGTTTTGACATTTAGTTTGGTCACCTTGATATGAGAAGCTTAACTGTTTATTCCTTTCAGAACTTCAAACCCTAGGGACTGTACCTGAGCTTGCTGGACAGTGAAAGTTTCCTTCGAGAGGGGTGTTCATAGTGTGTGACAAAACTACAGTGCTAAAGGGGACCTTTTTCCAGGATTTACAGTGTTGTCAGTATCATTGCAGGGCTTTGGGGAACCCAGTCCTTCAAACTTGATGAGTGTGGAAGCAGGTCAGACTCTCTAAACTAAACTCATGTAGTTAACTTTCATGTGCTCTATTAGCTAAGAATTAAGTTGGTGATATAGGGACTTCAGATTGACATAAATACTGTAATTATTCTTGAAATAACTAATGCTAGTGTAGCAAATTTTGAATATATTTTCAGTTTAAATCCGAGTCCATGGTGGTTTCCTGCACACTTCCTTGCACATGTGTTCTTAGTTAAAAATGCCATTTTCTCTCATCCAGTAGCTTTTGTTCTCGTGGTTCAGAGATGCAGCTTCTTGTTCTGAGAAACATGCAAGGGTCCCAAAATTAAATTCATAGTTCATAGTTCCTATTGATGTGGAGACACTTGTTTATGTAGGATGGCTGAGGCACAAGTTGCAGTTACCAACTATGATCCTAGTCTAATAGTGTACTGAGTATCTCAAAACATCTCTAGTTTTATGGGTTTGAGAGCCCTAGGAAGCACTCTGCACCTTGCAGAATAGCACCAACTTGTGTAAATTCACCTGTCCTCAAAGAATTTCTAACCCAACCTTTTCTGTTTATTTGGTGATTCTGAAAATGACCCAGTCGTGGAGAAGTTAAAATATAATTGTATTTTGCCCAATTACTTCCCAGCAAATTCACACAACAAAGCTAATGTCGGTGAAAAGTGTTGAAACCAAGTATTTTAATTAAAGNTTTTATAAATAAATAAATAAACCCTATGTTAATATGTGTAATTCTTAATCTAATGACCTCATGAAACGACAAATGATGAAAACCAGCTGCATTTCAAATGTCCCTGGCCAAGATTTCAAAAGCTGTTCTAAAGATTTACAAATGGCTTGCTTTGTAATGAGTCTTCAATAGAATCCTATTTCTTTATGGGATCTGAGCGCTAGTTCAAAAGAAGTCAGATGGTTTTTAAGTAGATTACAACAATTAAAATTAGGAAAATCAAAGTAGTGTGGGCTTCCAGTACAGATTTTGTCCAGGCCTTACTGTAATAGCTTCTGTTTATTTGTGGAAGTGTTTTTGACTTGAGTTTTGGTTGTGGAGGAATTAAAACTCGGAGTGGATCTAAGCAATTGCCTTTGAGAAAGTTGCTTGTGTAGCTAAAGTCTCTCTCTCTGAAGTCTTTGTTTGAAGAAACCAAATGTTTGAGCAAGATTTCCATATAAATCTTTCATTTCTTTTGATTGTTTGAAAAGACTATAACTTATCTTAAGGCAGCTGCTTATCCCCTGTCTTAGGGGAATGCAGTAACTGACTTCCTTCTGCCTTCAACTGCACTGTTAATTTTTGTCCAGACACTTATCTACCTAATGTTTTCTCTTAAGCTCTACAGTATTTTAACATGTATTAAAATGAATCTTACAGAGTTTGCTTTTTGGAGATGAAAGGAGGAAAGAGCACATAGAAGGTACTTGAGGAATTGGAAAGGCTTAAAGAGAAGGGAAATAATACTACTTGTCTTGTTTAATTAATCAGCTGTACTTCCCGAAATCATATTGAAAACTCATCCTCTGAGCGAAAACAAAAGGAATTAAGTCTTATTTAAACACTAGCAATCCTGATTTTTTTCCCTGTCTATTTCAGTGACACAGTATGTGTATATGCAAGGCGTTACTTTCTAGGACTGAATTTAGGAAAATGTTACTATTTAAAAATTATTGTTTTAAAAATGATATTTTTCTAATTGCATACAGAGTTGAATGTGAATGCTTAATTGATAACTGATGATGTGTTTGCTCTGGAAATACAAAAATTCTTTTGATTCATCATGTGGCAGAAGGAAAACGTCTAAACAGATAAGCAGAAGAACTTTGCAAGGAAGTTCTCAACATATCCTAGAATATGAGCTAAAGTAAATTGCTCAATACCTTTTGTGATTAGATACAGTAAAGGACAGACCTCGTTTGGTTCTGGAACACAGTATCCTGTAAATGCTTTGACCTTTAGACAGCAATGAGCATCATTCTTCTGTCTCTTTACATTCCCAGGGTCCAGTTTGATTGTTTGAACTGGCCACAACGCTGTTGACCTTGCAGTTTGAGCTCTTGGCATCTCTTTTGTTAAGATGTCACAAAGATTTTAGGCTATTTTCATTGCTGACCTGAGAACTCATTTGGCTTTTAGCTTGTTTCTTATGTGACCTGTATCGGTAGGGCATTTTCAGTCCTTCAAACACGTGTTCCATCCTACTGAGACCTGTCCATGGAGTAAACTGTCTGCTACAAGTGGTAATCTTTCCCTTTTACAACACTACTTCCATCAAGTGTACTGAGCCCTCCTGACACCTTCTTGGACATCTGCAGGCAGCTACTGGAGGCCTGCCATGCCAGAGGATAAGGAAGTGACTGGCTGAACTGGGAAAACGGATGGTGTGGTTATGTATCCTACAGCACAGCTTGTTTCTTGCAGGACACTGTACAGCCTGAGGCTAATTCCTTGGCTTCCTGCCTAGCTGCTTCTCCACTGCTGCAAAGCCTTTAAGTTCAAAAAGGGAGACAGGACTTTGCCAATGCCCTGAATCCATATTTTCTTTAAAAAAATGTTTCAGCTGTCAATTTTGCACAATTAACCAGATAAGAATAGAGCTAAGCTTTCTTTTTAAAAGAAGGAAATAGCAAAAAAGCACAAGAAAAATGACAATAAACTGACAGCTTAATGAAAATAATATAGACAATGTCCTTAAATGCACTTCTGATCATATCAAGCTTTAAAAAATTTATTTAGGCAATAAAACCATCAAAACTGCCTAAGACTACTTGATTGGTGAGAGATATTTCTAGAAATGGGATGTAGATGTGTGCAATCCACATGTGCCCACATTCTTGTTTTTTGCTATAGACTGTTGCCGTATGTGCAGGATATATTAAAAAAACACCAAAAACCACAAAGAAACACCAACCAACCAAAAAAATCCACCCCAAAACTTAACAAACCAGTATAATCTCCCTATCTGTAAGACTGAGCTTGTTAGAATACTAATCTCTATGAAGTGAGTCAGCAATTTCTGGAATAATTGAGATTCTTTTCTGAAGGAAGGGTGGTACAGTGCTTGTCTAGCAGCCCCTTCGGGAGCTCTCCGAGCAGAGTGGTAAGGCACATCTCCTAAAAGAGCAAAATTCCTGTTCTGTTCTCCAAATGCTTGCATTACATTTGAAAAGCCATATTGCTTCCTTGTACCCATTTTAGGCTGTGTGTTGAAGCTTAATATGATCCAATTTACTGTGAAGCCTGTGCAAGAAGAAATCTGTTATGGAAGCATTCTTCATCTTAGCCGGTGATTCAGAATTGGTTCTTTTATCTAATGACAAGTTAATGAAAAGCCTGTCTCTGTGCAATTCAGTGGTCAGACTCCTGGGCCATTGCAGCCATTCTCCCCTCTTTATCAGTTTTTATCTTGTAAGGATTTGTTTGTAGCAATCCAGTGATTTGTGCAGAAGTCCACTTCTTAGTGGAGAAGTGTTACCTTCGCTGAAGGGTCCCAGCTAGGACCTTGCCTGAAGGTTTTCTCAGAGGTCAAATTAAAAGGTTAAACTGAGTGTGTGGCTCTTACTACTTAAGTGCACAAGAAGACATCTACACATTAACAGTAAATGTAATAGCAAGTGAAGGCCAGGAAACTGATTTTAAAACTAGGAGTTTTGGCTCTGGTAGTTCCATTCCACTAAACTACATTGTTAGAACTTGTACTGATTTTGGTATGAAAGCTAATGTAATGCTGTGCAAAGAAAATGCCAGGGAGCATCTCAGAGATTACACAAGCCCCTACCTAGCTGGAGTCTCTAGGTGACTGTGGGGGACTTCCAAATCTCTGTGTCCCTACTCCCATTTTTCTGGCCAGCTGAGATACTAGTTATCCAACTAAGGCAATTTTAAAGGGAATTCTGCTGTGATAGTACCTGAGTGAGCCCTGGTACATGCAAACTTTTTTGGGCAGGAGACAGTCTTACACTTACAAACTTACACTAAACCCACTTTTGCTTACAAGACTTAAATAGAATCATCTTTAGGAACAACAGTTGATGGATAGAAAAAGGGCTTTATATTATATTATGAAGCACAAGAGGAAAGATGAAAGAAAAGCAACAATATTAAATTATAAGTTAAATGAGGAGGTGAATGTAAATTCTGATACTAGTCCCTATCTGGGGCAATGCTGGATTTCTGATGTGTTCATTTTCAGTGCAGGTGAGTGATCTACAGCTAGAACATTTTTGGGACTGTCAGAAGAAATTATTGTGTTTAAAAGAGTGTTTTTCATTCCACTTGCTCACTGTTTGTCCACAGTTTATGGGCAGGGATAATGTCCTTTGAAAGGTTCACGCTGTATTGTTGGCTGTCTCGCTAAGAAATGCGCTGCAGATAAGTCAGCAGTGAACAGGAGGCATTTTCCATACTTGCAGAGTATCAAGAAGCACTAAATAGTCAGCGGCCTGCACCATTTCATCTTGCAGCTCATTTTGCATTTGTTTATAATAGTGTTGGCTTTTTTGTTTTTATATAATGTCATCAACTTTCAAACACTCACAAAGATAAACTAGCAGACACAGTCTTTGTTGCATGTATACCTTCTCCTGATGCCTGTTCACTTATCTTGGAATTTATAACAATATTAGAGTTTGTTTTAGACTTTGCTTAACATGTGCTGGAGCTAATCTTTCAGGTTTTTTCATTTCTCCCCCACAAAAAAAAAAATTAAAGAAAAAAAAAAATTTAAAATTGTTTCCAAGGCTTCACTCAGGAGAGGCTGTGTCCCAGGCAGCTTTTCCAGCTTAAAAGTGCTGCAAATTTGGAAAACTTGATGGTACTAATTATATTTCTTTTTTAATATGTAATAATTTCAAATAATATCTATATTTTTATGTGTTCTTTAAAGCCCATTAAAATATTGTGATATGATCAATTAGAAAACTATTAATGGTATTATAGAACCACTTTCCTGTCTCAGAAAAATCTCGCCAGAGACTGTTTCTAGCAGCTGGTGTGGTTGGAAGTGGGTGTAGCTGTAGAATGAAGCAGTTGGTTCTGGGGACATGGTGGACACTTTACACTGAATTGAGTCTGGTCCAATAAAGTAAAGGACCACTGGAGTGCATCAGGTATGGCAGGGAACCCATCCCCTGACCTGGTCCCATTCAAACAAGATCCTATTTGTCTATTCCAAGACTACACTGCAGGGTGAAGCAAAGCATTGTGAGTAGGAGGAATTGACTAAGATTGAGAGATTTCCTCAAAAATGTGGTTGCTATCTGAATAAAAGGTTAGTATACCCAGAGATGCATGAGATTCCCCATGGTTTTTCTGAAGTTAAAATGATGACAGTAAATGTAGTGTAAATTATCTCTGGGCATTCAAAGAGTTTTTGATAGAATTACTACAGATCAAACAAGCAAGAAAAGATAGACACATCCCCAACATCCGTGCAGTGAACAGCGTAAGATGAGGTCAGAACACTGAATGATTAATATAATTGTTATATAGCATAAACTGATGTCGCATTGGCAAGAGATCTTAGATTAACTTTTGTCTGGAATGAATCCCCTCAATTAATACTGGGTATACAAAGTGTCTCTCTTGTGATAATTAGTTGAAGATGGTTGATGTTTCTTTGCTATGAAATTGTAATAATTATAAATCGTATTTTTAATAAGGTTTGCTGAATTCTGCTTTGGCTGGTTAATCACTCTGTTTGGAACAATTAGGGATGTCCTGTTGAAACACAATTTCTTTGGAAGTGTCGACTCAACAAAATGAATTTTTTTTTTTGCAGAAATGCTTTACACAGACATATTTGCTGGTGACAAAATTCTTTAATGCTGTTGGTTCAAACTTCTCTCTGTTTCTATGTGGCTTCCTACTCCCTGGCTTGACAAGCACTGTGGGACATAGCGCTGCCATTTCGATACCCATGGCCTGCAGGTTGACCAGTTAAAATCAAAGCAGACTGTGAGATACTGCCATTTCTTTCAAACTGACAGTGCCAAGGTGTGAGCAGTGCTAAGTGCACCAACCATGGATACAGGTACAAGTAATACTGGGATCGTTATCTAGTTATTTTTGTAAAGATGGAATATATGTAAATAATATCTAATTCTTGTTCAAATTCCCTTCAGGTTAAACATATAAAATGCCATCATTTGGTTTGGGAAGAGGATTAGCTATAGCATTGAAAAATGTTGACCATCTGTTCACTGTCATTAAGAAGTTTTGGCAATATTTCGGAAGAAAATGAGGTAATAGTTAAGTCAAACAACTTACGTGCCAGCTGCTTTTTTTAACAATTGCCAAGGTTTTTTTTTTTTTTTCCAAGTAATAAAACAAACTTTGCCAAATGTAGCATTAAACAATTATTGTACATGTCCTCCTGACCCAACCTAAATACACTGAGCTTAGCTCTCTAATGAGAACCACACCATATACTAAAACAGCATAAATGAAACCGATCTCATTGCATTTGAAATGGTTCCTTATGCAAGGGGTATCAAGACCAAACCTGTTCATACGTACAGTCTTACATCATCTCTTTGGGAAGACTTCTTGAGGGGACAGGCCCCCATCGTATCGTAGAATTCAGTAATGGTGAACAACTGTGTTTAAGCAGGGTAACCAAGGAGGCTCTGGTAGCAAATCCTGTTTCTGTGATTTGTTTTGCAGTTTTGTCTGAGGGGACGTGTGTACTAAGTGAGGCTAACTATATTCTAGGAAATGTATCCTGTCAAGAAGGTTTCCACAGCTCTCAAAACTAACCAAGATCCATAACATTTCTGTGTCACAGGGTGGGTGAGGTGACTCTGTGATCTGAAACTGTTTCTGTCTGCCTGCAAGGGCAGCAGATTTTGTAATTGCAGTGGGGACCTTTGAAATCAACCAGAACACAGGCTCTCGAACTGTGCTCCATAGAGCACTTCCAGATGGCTTGGAAAAGCCCAGAGAAGAGCTATTTGTCACTGTTCAAGTAATTGTGCTTCATGTGAGCTTTAACCCAGGGTTTTGAAGTCTTTACACTGTTTTGGAAGCAAATGGAGCATTTAAAAAGCTCCTTGTTGCATCCTACAATGCTGTGAGTGGTCTTTGTTTAAGAAGTTGTGTAGTCTCACTATACCAAGTGAATGTCCTTTTTTGTTTCTCATTTCTAGCCTGAAGTTTCTAGTTTTCTCAAATTGAGCTTCTAAGAAGTGAGGTGCTACTTGGTATGGATTTAAGCTGAGATGACTCCTGAAAGTCATTTTCCCAGCTGGCACAGAGTCGCATCGCCTGCCTTGTACTGTGATAAATCCTCTTCATCTAAAGATACTTTGTGATTCTCTGCTCTGTTGCTGGCACTGTGAGCTGAGGGTGCAGGCATGTTGCCCTGGGAATAGGAGCTGTATCATCTCTTGTTTGTACAAGCTGCCATGGCTACCACTGGTAACCTGCACGAGGAACGTGCTGTTCCCCTCGAAGGCAGCACCATCACTCCCACTGATTTTGTTTTAGGTGTGTAGGCAGATGGGAAGACAGAACCAGACTAGCCTTGTCTCTCTCTCTTTGGAGCCTTGCCATGACCAACCTACTGTTCTAACTTTATATCTGTGGCACTTTCCCGAAGACCAAAAGTGATAAGTTGTGCTGAAGATTTGATCCATATGGGCAAAACAGAGAGTTCAGCAAGAGTTTCCTAGTACCGACCCCCTCAGCTTCTGAAGTACTGGAAAATAAAAACCTGTATCCAAATTTTTCTTCATAAAAATTGTTGTCTTTCTTGGCCATAGAATGGAGGCTTTGATGAGTGATGTTTTACTTGCCACAAAACTCCTTAGGACTCCTTAGAATAGGACTAGCATCAACTTTTCAGTTTCTCTTGTTTATTCATTTATTCACTAGGAGAAGAATTGTAAATATTCTTAAAATTGTTTTCTGTCAGCCACTCCACCTTGAAGTCAGAAAGATTACCAAGAATTCCTGCAGGAAGATAAACTCTCTAGTGTCCTGCCCAGGACAAGAAAAACAATTGTTTCCATGAGTTTTTGAAACATATAATTGGCTGGTTGGGCTTTTGCCTAACAAAAGCTGTAGAATTTTGTGCAATTATTCCTGCAATGGTGTCTTAGTTGAAGAGATTTTTTGATGCCCTCTTACATCTGAGAAATGGCACAAGTCTTCCTCTCCAAGCATTTGATAAACAAGAAGGGGGGACTTATATCCTGCCTTAAAATGACTCAATTGGCATTTTCTTCCAGCACATTCTATAAAACTCGTGTAGTATGCACCACCTAGAGTATGTCTTAGTAGCATTTTTGTCCAGTTTAAGTTCTCTTAAATACCTCGTTTTTGTCATGCCTCTTTCATCTCACCCCATTCCAAAACTTGCCCATCTTCTAAGTGTGATTGTTTCAGAATATTCCTGGTACTAATTATTTTTTTTAAGCTTCTTAAAATGAGAAGAGGTGCCCTTTGCAGAAACAAGAGTCTTTTTAAAAGAATTTCCGCTGGCAGCAATTGAAAGGTGTGACAGAGATTTCCAGTGTGATCCCTTGGGTAAGACAGCCTCAGAAACAGAAGGGGTCACAGAACCAATCTGTGAGCAAGGCCCAGTTGGAAGAGATTTGGCTGACAGTCAGGTTAGCCAGTTCATGAGCCAGGAAAACAGCCGACAGCAGGGATTACTACAAAGCAAACTTAATTAGGCAACAGATAGGCAGGAAGTACGCCAGTCATGGAGCCTGCAGCCAGAGAGAGCACGCAATGAAGATGGCTAACCAGGCAAAACTGTGTTTGTAGTGGTAGAAGAGGCTGGAGTGCCAATTAGTTGGAAGTAAAACTGAATGCATAGGTCTCTCAGGCTAGCTGTAAATACCTGTTTTCTGGGAAATATGTGGAGCATTTTTGGTGTGAATCGTAGCTCTTCCTGATAGGAGATGGGAGATTCAGGGAAACAGGAGAACAGACTATACATTGTTCATTGGTGATAGGCAAGGCAAATGGGGAGAAGCTGTCTCCTTGTTAGTGCGGAACATGTGTGTTTGCTGGTGTCCAGCAAAGGGTTAGGGCTGACTTTCTGAACACTTGAGGGTGAAGTAAATGAAAGAAATAAAAGGGAATGATGACACTTTTTACTTTTTTTTTTTTTTTTAAACGGATAAAGCAGCATCCAAGTAACAGAGCCTAGTGAGAATAAGAGAAGAAATAATAACATGTAGGATACAGAGCAGTCTGGCTGAGAATCTGGGTATAAATGTAAATTGTATAACCTTTCCCTTGACCTTATTCTGCAAAAAAAGGAGGAATACTCAGGTGTTTGCCAGTCTCCTCCTTTTGAGCAGTTGATTAGAGACATTTTAGCTGTTGCTCTCTAATCAGTCATAAATCCATTGACATAACAAGGATTTTTTTTGCAACTGTCCTGATTTGATGGGTGACATATTACATACTCTTTGACCTTCTGTGAAGTTGCCAACATAGAAAACAAATTTGGAGGGAAGATGTGACCATAGTAAGAATGGGATACTGTGAGTTGTGTCAGGTATCTCATCAAGCTACTTGTTTTGGAAATAGAAATATTTTAGTAGTCTGAAAAGTAGCATAGATGCAAATATCCTTGTTCATAATGGGTGATTTTTGGAAGGGTTTTTTTGGGGTCTTTTTTAAACAGGAGAGTGTTGCCAAAGCTAATAAAAAGTTAAAACAATTTTAAAATTTCTGGGTTTGATCCATAATAAATACAGTGCAAACAGTGAACAAATTTTGAAGGACTATTAAAAAGAAACATCTGGTTGTCTTTTTTTAAAGATTGATGTTACTTCTTTTAAATGATCAAAGAAAGCTGTCTAATAAAATGACTCAGCATGTGCTGAATTCTCAGTGTATGGTAAAGGAAGAATTTTTTAGTACCTAGTACTTAGCACTAAGGGTGGTGCAATTCTGCACTATATTTTGTTTTTGAAGTTCTATAAAGCTGCTATCTCTTAAGACAGATCTCTTAGATTTGTGTTCACATCCATGATATTCTGCTGCAACTGCATAGGAGAACTTGTGCTGCTTTATAGCTGAGCTGTGTTCTGTTCACCTGTTCCTGAAGCTGGGATATGTTTTAGCAGAGTGGCAACTCCCTATGAACACCACATTTGTTTTGCTTCCATCTCTACCGCCAGACCGGCACCATCTGCCTACTTGTGTGTCTGGATAGTTCTATTTCCTGTCAGGTTCTAAAAACAGAGTAAAAATTTCTAAATGAGGGGGAAAAAAAAATGAAATGCATCAGCCAGGGTATTCTTGCCATAGCCATTTGCTGCAACTGCTACACTGAGGGAATAGATTTTGGTGTTAAAAAGAACTGTAAGCTCCATGCAGAGCCCATGCTCTGGAAGGCAAAGTCACTACATAAGCAATTTTCAGACTTTACCTCTGTGCTAGTGAATGTAGGTCATAGAGCTAAAGAATTGTTTTGGGTCTGGGCATCCTATCTCCTGATAGTTGCAAGATACATAAATAATCCTGTTCAGTAAAGTGGATGGGGTTTTTCTTGTTTATAGTGATTTTATTATTTGTAACTTGAACTCCTAACTGCAGTGGTGGCGGTTCAGGTTGATGAACAATGATATCACTCTCTAAAGTGCAAAAGTTGTAGCCTGAACGCTTTGACAGATACTCTGTGGGACCTGCACAGCACACTGGCTCCCACTGGTTTGGAGTGGTGCAGGAATGCTCCCCCCCAGCCCTTCCTGGGGGTCACAGTGCAGGCAATCTCACTGGAAACACTGGTTAATGTCACTCCCCAAATATATTGAGGACTGCTTATCCTGGCATCATTAATTACCTAGAAACAGCTGGAATGTAAATCAGGATGTTTTTATATGAGAAATAGGTAAGAGGTATTGTCTAGAAAAATTTTAAACAAATTTTGTTTCTTCTTTGTGTTGCTTCATTTCCCTTGATACTGTGTTGTGTGTTCTGAATACCTACATGATGTTGTTGTCTCATGTCCTTTATTGTGATGACTAATGACTGAGGATCCAGCTGAGATGGGGGAAGTCCTGCAGTGCAGGGCAGTTACAAACATACAGTAGGAGAAAGGAGATGCTCCAAAGTGCTTTCACTCTGTGAGAGTTACATTAGTTATATATTTCTTCAAGTTTTAGTTAAGAAATCTGTTGCTTACTCAACTGTATTTTCAGGAAAGTAGGTGACTTCACAGAAAATATTTTGATATAAAACTCTAAAAAGTTAGCTTTCTGTACTACTTAATAAGAGACCTCTGAAAATAGTTAATCACTTCTTCTGGAATACATTTTCTCTCCAAACTTAGAGACATTTGATAGAGAAGATCGCAGAAGAGGTTATCTTGTCTCATTTTAATTAGCGCATATCTTCCTAAGGGAACGAGATGTTTTTGGAAGATGTCAACCTTTGGAATATCCTTAGCAGTGGAAATATAGCCCAGCTTGTCTCACAGCAAATTCAAAATAAAGAAGTAAAGTCTGCATGCAAAATCAAGGCAGCAGGTGGTCATTCCCTGTATAACTCCAGCTGTACTTGAGCTGTAAATCCAAAAGCATTACAAAACTAGCAATTACCCAGTGATTCCTTGCAGGATCGTATCAGTGTTTCTGGGACCTTAAAGGAAATTTTCCTGAGATGGAATGTTTTCTCTTGAAACAATAAATGACATAAGTGTTATCTCCAGATTTTTTCCGGAGCAGTGAAATAATTAAACTTGTTTTTCTAACATTAGGACTAAAACCTGAACTAATCTAGTTTAACTATTCCCTTGTCTTTTGTCAGCTGGAATGTGCATTAACTCCTGAGAACATTTGGGTGAATAGAAGTTCTGCTTGCAGTAGCTGTTATTTCATACACTGGGTAATAAAAAGTAGTCAGGGTTTTCTTCACAGAGTTAATGTAGATGCTGTATTCTGCATTATTTTTTCTTGCAGAATGACTTGTCAGATGTTCCATATTTAGATGTCTTTAGGTTTATTTCATTTGCTAAGACAGTATTTGCCATAAGCAGGGCCTTGGCTCTGTCACACTTTTGTTGTATTGTGTATCAGTATTGTCAGCTCTCCAGTCTGGACTGAAGAGGAAAGCTGGGCTCCACTGGTGTTATTGTGCTGTTTCCCAACATCTGTAAGAAAACCAGGGTTTAAATTTTCAAACCTTTAAAGCAAATTGCTTTCAGGCGTCTAAGAATGACTGCTCAAACAACCATTCATGTGAATTTTAGGTGAAATTTGTGTCAAGGAAGCAATTTCAAGGGAAGTACCTCCTGACACATTTTTCTTCACATTTATTTAGAGAAGTTCTGTGAATGCTCCATTCAGTGTTGGCAGGATGCTGTAGCTGGAGGAAGTGCTCTTCTGTAAACTGGATCTCCTCTGCAAAACCAAGATTTTATTTTGCAAATGATACTCAACTGGGACCATGCTGAGTCAATGTCACATTTCAGAACTTCATCCTGCTCCACTGAGTTCCAGTGCAGGGTGTTACCCTGGGAGGAGGTTTCAGTTCTGTGAGCTGGCTGCTAGAAACACACACAAGTTCCTAATGTTGAGTTTTTGATCTGATCAATTACTCTAAAGAGGTGAAGACTTTTCTTTTCAGCACATGGACAAACAGGAATGGGCAGGAGGGAGGCAGGAACACTGGGATTTTTCCTGTTTTACAGTATCACAGTATAGTTTGGGTAAAAAAAAAAAAAAGCCGTGTGTCCCTCAAGGGTATGGAAATGGAATGATCCTTCCATCTTGTGCAATAAATAGTCTTCTTTGGAACCTCCAGATATGTGATCTTTTCCAGACCTCTGCTCTAAGCAACACAATTCTGCTCTGCTCCCAGACTGTCACTGGCAGTGCCTCATGAGAAGTGTTTAATGGTGGTTTTCTTGCACTTGCAAAATGGGTTTGGGATTTTTATTGTTATTTCATAAAATGTCCTATCAACTTCTGAGCAACTGTGGTGCTTGTTGTACCCATTTTAATGATGTTTCAATGTTTTAAAAAATAATTATTTTCTTCCATCTTAACACTTTTTCAATAAATACCTCTCTTGGCACAAGGGAAATTGAAGTGGGAGTGTGTTTCATTTAAAAAAATAACATCCTTATAAAATAAATCTGCACTTAATTAAATTTCCTCTGTTTTAACTGCACATAGAAACAGATAACTGTAAAAAAAATAAAGAATCTTGAGGAATACTGACTTACCTCTGATAAGAACTGTCTGGCATGTATATCTATTTTTTTTAGCTTATGCTTTGCTAACAAACTCAGCATTTGGTTCACATTTCCTCGTTCTACTTTGGGCTTACCTAATATATTAAAAATTGACTTGAAGTCTAAAGCCCGATTTGTAGGATTTTTTAAACCACTTTTTTCTTATATACTGAAAAGCATATGGTACAACTGGCTTTTGCCTAATAATTACATGAGCACAAACAAGTATTTGATAATTTGTAATTTTAAATTTTGTAATTAAAAGTAATTTGATAATTTTCCTATTTGATAATTGTTAAAAGACTGAAAAGAAAGGAATGACTGGTTTTCACATTGTTAATATTACAGCTGTGGTTATTATCTTGGTAGTCAGCTATGTTAACAGAGATTGCTTTCAGTGCTTCAGACTATGGCCACAGAAATCTTAGATGACCTGGCAAAATGACCTTGGAAACGCAGTTTCATGTTCCTGTGACTGTTTCCATTTCCATGTGTTGCTGGTCTCAGCCGTTTGTCCCAGGGCTGTGTGGATGTCTGCAGGAGCGTGGGTCAGAGGCTCCCCAAGGCAGGAGTGTGTGACTTGCACATCCGTGCTCAGGTCACCAGGGATGTAGGGAGTTCACAGCCCCCTTCACTTTGCATTTCCTGTCTTTTGGAGAGGGGCAGCTGCTCCTGCTGCCCGCACTGGTTGTGCTTTGGAACTGCAAGGGATGTTGAGTGCTGTGGTTCAGACTGGGAACGTGGAGCTGTCCTTTCCAAGTTGCGTGGGAGCGACTGTAGAGTTTTCCTTTAATGTACACCCAAGCTTACCCAACGCCTCCAGCTACACAGACACCTGCATCTGCCTGCCTGGGTGCC
Organism: Platysteira castanea; assembly: GCA_013397175.1. NCBI lineage: Eukaryota > Metazoa > Chordata > Aves > Passeriformes > Platysteira > Platysteira castanea. The sequence continues at coordinate 179,062 of VYXC01006772.1, read as the reverse complement.
AGCAAAGCACAGGCTGCAACTTGGAGTCAGGTCTACGCTCACAATACAGTGTTGATCTGTCTTAAAAGTTTGCTATTCAAAATGGCAGAGCACATGGATGGAGTTTAGCTCAGAGAAGAGCCTGGCACCCTGTTTGAGGATGGAAATTCTCTTTGTAAAAGGGCAGTTGCAGTTCCTGATGACTATAATTTCAATTTCTGGCCTCATTAGAATCTAAGTTGAATCATGGGCACACACAATGAAAAATTGGCTTTTTGAATGGCAAGTGGTCATGTTATTAAATATAAGTTGATTCACTTCAACAAAGAGTTTAAATAATTTCTCATATACTAATTTTATATGTGGAAATGTTGGTCTGAAAATAGATGTGAAGTAAACTGTGAACAGAATAGTTATGAGACTTTTATGCTTTCAGGGGATTTGTAGCTACTTTTCCATTCCCTCAGCAGATCAGCCATAGAATTACCCCCTGTGAAGAAGCTGCCTCTCTTCAGTCTTTGATTAATTAGGGAGCACTGGGGCCACTGGGGTTTTAGTATGTTACTGGTTTTGGCATACGAAAATTTGTATGCAAAAAAGCTTTGCAAGAACAACTGTCTTTTTATCCTATCTCATCACAAGGCCACACAGAAATGGTCTGATTTTACTGAAGAAGAATAGAGTTAATACAAGAAATGGGAGAGGAAATGTATTACCACTCACCTTTCAGTGGTCCTTTTCTGAAAAAGAGTAACACAAATTGTAAGTTCCTTCTAAGATGAAATAGTACATTTTTAATATCTCAAAATTTTTGGCTGCTCTTGGAACCATCTGAGTTGCCTTTAGAAAATAATGGTTGTGACTTCAGGCTGAGATTTTTGTGTGAGGATACATGAAGCACAGCAGCATCTTCTGTTGGTGTCTGCCATTGATTTTTAACTGGGTTCATGTTCCTCTTTGCCAGTAGAAAGGAGAATGATGCACAGGGAACTTCTTGAGATGCTTCAGGAAAAAGCATCATCAGGTGAGAGGAGGTTGCGAAACTGGACCTTTTCCACATGCAGTCTTCAGAGTAAATCCTTCCTCTGTTCCTATATATTACATTATTGGTGAAATACATCAGCAAATGTTTATAGTCAGGAAAGTTTGTACTAACACTGTGTCATGCAACTAATCTGTTTGCGTTCTAAAGAGGGAACACTAAGTTAGCTGCGTTTTGCTGCAGACTCAAGTGTCTTATTAAATATTTATACATGGATTAGACTGTTTACTTTCCATCTCATACTATAGTTGTATTGGGAAGATCCAGAACACCTGGGTTTTAGTGAGGTCTTAAGGAAAGTTTGCTTCAGCTTTCCCAATTAAAGATTAAGAGCTCACTAAATTACTGAGTATATGCAGGAGAGTTTTAGATCAAGAAATATCAGTTCTAGAAGTATGTTTCTAAAATTGTGAATAACAAAATATTCACAAACACCAGATCTTGATTTCACTATGTTCTGCTGCATTTCTACACTTCTCAGCGCAGTGTCAGAAATATCAAAGGAACACCAGTTTCTCCTGGTTTAGCTTTGCTGGAGGTCTCTTCTTTACATGAGTGAAAACCAGTTGCTAGTATTAAGAAGTCACTTGGCTGACTTTGGTGATGCTACTTCAGCTTTGTGCAAAAAACGGTAAATGAATGGGATACTGGATCCCAATATTTCAGTTATGCTGGCTATGTAAAGTATCCTTTTTTTTTAAGAGAGGCTATAGATCTACCCTTACTTTCCATATTTAGGTGTAACTACATGTATGTAATTGATACCCAGAAGTAGAGATGAAGTGAGAACAGTTTGACTGTCTAGGCAGAAAGCAGAAAAGAATAGCCCAAACTTACTTTGCAGAGGATAATCCAGGCTCTTGGTGTGGGAACACTGATTCCCTGTGTATTTAAGAATTGTACCCCCTGGAAGAAACATGTAAAAACCTTAATGTTCTTTAAACTACAGAAGTGTGAGTGAAAAGCTTCACTTGCAGAATGAAAGCTACAGCTAAACAAAGTTGGAAGCTGGGTATTTACGTATAGTCATCCTAGGCTGTGCATTTTATTGGAGAAACTGGGGAGCACTACTTTTAAGCCATCACCTGTGGCTTTTAGTGTGCTCTCTCATCTTGCTAAACACTGGAAACATTGGTGCTGTCCAATCATTTCACAAATCAGCAAGACCTTGCCTGATCAGCACTCACCTCCAACAAGTATCTGCTCACTTCACCAGATGTGAACATAGAAGACCTTTAACTGTTTCTCTTGAGTGTAGTGGTCTGGGGTCTTGGGCAGCTTTGAATATAAATGGCCTCTGAACAAATATACATGTTTCTAGGATCTAGTGCCATTTGCTTGCTCCTCAGTGTCACTGCATATCAGAAACTCCCTCCTAAATACAACTAGCTATGCAAGTTACACACTTTGGAGGGTTTCCAAAAACCATAGCAAGCACTGCTTGTCAGGACTAGTAGATTTTGCTAATTTTTGCTAAACATACAGCATTTGAACTCATTTCAGCTTTACAGGAGTTAATGTTTTAACCACTGTCTTACAAGAGTGAAGGAGCCTTATTCTTGCAAGATGAAGAAGTAATGAAATGTGGCTCTGACTAATAATGTGCTTTGCTTTTTTTCTGCTGATTCTGAGCTAATGCTTCCTATGTTTAAATTAATTTCCAAATATTTTGCACAAGTTTTGGAAGTAAATAAAATCTAAATTTCTAGGTATGTACTTTTAAAATCTACTTTGCCCTTGAGTTTGTTTGGATAGGATTTAAGAGTTGTATGTGCTGTGTAAAATTTGTATTCCAGACTAAACAAAAAACATATTTACAAATTGTCTGCTTAGTTTAATTTTTAAGGTTCTTGCCACACAAGGTACTGTTTAAGATACTATTTTGTTCATATATCAATGAAAAAATATTGGATTTTCCTATTACTTTTGTGTTGAAACCTAATCAGAAAATTTAATTGTGGAAGAGATTTTGTTTCAATTAATTACTTTTTCTTTATTTATCACTTAATTACTTTTTCCTTGCATTGAACTTGCATCCTACTAGAAGTACTACAGAGATTTCTTACACCATCTCTGTAAAAAAATCAAGTTATTCCAGTAAATTAGAAATATATCTGTCCTGTAAGAGCTATGTTAATGTAGGAGGTAAAACACTATTTCCGGCAGAATTGGAAGACACCATCCAACTGGACTGTATTTTAAAAGAAGCATTTGTCCGAAGACTCCAGTTTCTTTGGTCTGGTGATTGTTTTCAATATTTATAGTAGAGCAGGGCCTGGGGCCTCAGTTACACATCAGGATCAGTTGTACTTTGTATAAACAATAAAAAAAGCCTTGCAGCAAAGAACTTTTCTTATAAGCATTAAATGTCCTGATTTTTTAAGGAAAGCACACAGCTGGGAGAAAACTATGGAATGATCCCAAACTAGCTGGACAGAAGGGCAGATCTGGATTTTTGTCCATCTGTGTTCAACTGTGGAGCATTTGGATTTCGTGTTCACTGCAGACATAATAGTGACATTTAAAGATTCATTTAATGGATCCTCAATTTAATTAAAATAAAACATTCCCAATTTACACATGAGCAAAGTTGAAGGATAAGACACTCAATGAACAAGAGCCTGAGAGTATCTTGGTACAGTCTGATTCAAGCATCTGAGTTCAAGAGGCCTCTGCCCTGGAGCTGTCTCTGGGCTTGGAGTGGAGTGGGGCAGCAGCCAGCTGGCCATACCTGACTGGGTGAATGTGCTCTCAGATCATGCAGGCTCTCAACAGAGTTAAGGAGCCATAAAAGCACCACATGACTGTGTGGAATGTCCTGTTTCTTACTGTCACAATGTGGATCAAGCTTTAGCCTTCATTTATTTAATTTAGAGAAAAATAGGTCACTAATTTGACCTTTATTGGATGACTGAATGTATGTAGACCACATAATTTAGATTGACTTGCAGTCAGTGGTACAAAATATCTTTACGATAGTGTTGTCTTTCTGAGTGCTGGCCTGGTAAATACAGGGGGGAGCTGATCTGTCTTGCTTTCGTGGAAGGTTGCTAGATTTGGAGATACTTATCAAAAGAAAGCCTTTGGAGCTGCTGGTATTTGGAAAAGGATGTGCACTTCACATGCTGCTGTAGTGGAGAGGAAAATAAAATAGTTGATGCTAACAGTCAGTTGTTTCTTTAACAAATACCGTATGAGCTCTTAGCACTAGAATGATGTACTAGATAAAAATCTACTAAAATGATGTAGATAGAAAAAAATCTAAAAATCTTTCTATAAAAATAAATAATGTCGATTTGATACTGGTAATCACAATCTTAAGAATAGGAGTCCCAGATTTCTTCCCCACTTGCTGCTGTATCTAATACTGCAAAGACAAGGAAAATATATTTTTCTTTTATTTGTTCAGCAAAGACGAAGTTTCTGGATAGTTAAATTTCACTTCCCCAGGATAAAATACCTGTTATTCCACTTGACTGATAAGAGCTTTGACACTGCAGTGTTACTTGTGTCAGTGGAAAAATGTTGTTTCTGGAAAGTAAAGAGATAATGATGCAGCTTTTGAGACTCAAGTAAAATCATGGAGTTCAGGATGCAAGTCCTGTGCTTGGGCATGTCCTCTGTGAGAACTGGGAAACTGAAAGCCAGGCTCTGCAGCCTGCCTTTCCCATGACCACCTGTGGAACTGCAGCTCAGCATTTGTGGGTCTGTTTCTTGGATTTACCATTTGGAGCAGCAGTAAGATCAAGGAGGTGGCCACCAGAATCACATAATAAGCAACCAGCAACAGTCTCTGATGCATATCCTTGCTGCTTAGTTTCATGCTGGAAACAAGGACCCTACATATAGGACTGTTTGTTGAGTTTTGTGGGCTGCCCTTGTATGTACTTGTCAGCCTGTGCTGTAAACTGAAGGTGGACAGTATAGTTGTGCCTCCTCTGTACGTCCTAACAGTATCTCCTTTCATTTCTCAGATTCTTTTTCCTTTATTCTGCTTTTAAACCTTGACTCTTCAGCCTTCCTCAGTGGCATGATTTGTCTCAGGCTTTGGTTGGCAGACACTTGCAGAGCTGGCATTTCCAGTCAGTGTCAGATATAAGACAACATTTCTGCTGATGCTGATTCAGCCAAGCAAAGATTGGCTGTGTTGGCAAGAGCAGTGGCAATGAAGGAGTGATGCCTGTCCCTGATGTCAGGGCTGTACTTCACTGCAGCCATCCTTTGTCTGTAGGGATGTCACTGAGAAGATACCAGAGACTTTTTGTGATCTAAAACTCTGTAGAAGTGAATGTGTGTTCATTGATCCAGTTCACTGTTTTGCTGTTCTTGCTGGCTAAAAGAGAGGCTGTTACAAATGCCTATGGGGATTATCAAGAATTTAGCCTAGTGTGTGAAGGGTGGGATGTATGTGTGGGCTGAGGGCACAGTTTGTTGCACACTATGCAGCATAGTGTGAGGCTTTAAAAAATATCCTATGGAAAAACATTGCTGCAGCTAGCTGTGGTTTAACTGAAATTGGAGTTAGTGCAGGAACAAAGGAAATACAAAGCCAGTTTGCAGCAGTGATCAATAGAGGATTCTTTTTTTCTCTATTCTTTTAAAGTATGCTTTGTTTATTTTTCTCAAATGGCAGTAGAATGGTTGTTCCCTGGCTGATGGCTCTAGGGAAAGGGCTTAGAGTAGTTTGTGTAGCTCAACAGTGGCTGTTCTGGCTGCAAAAGGAGCACTGGCAGCAACTTCCAAAGAGTCCTGCTGAGTCTGTGCAGACCAGATCCGCTTCCAGTGCTTGTCATCCTGGGGTTTCTGGGGGGTTGCATTTTTTTATGAGCTGCGAGGAGGCTATTTGCAGATCTGAGACAGCTTTGGTGTCTCTAAAATGACGTGTCATCATGTTGGCACGTAGTAACACTACTCTTTGATGTAACAGGATGATGTTGAACTAAAGCATCACTGTACTGTGGTGTATTGGTTCCCATTTGTTATTTTTTAGCAGGGTTTGCTGTCTGAAACAAATCCATGGAAGTGGCTATGCTGTGAACTTTGTATCTTTCAGACCTTAGATAATGCCTGTCATTCACTGTACTCCAAGTAAGTGCAAAATACCATGAGAAATGCAATATCATCTTTCAGAACACTATGGCTACATCAACATAACTAATAAAACCTGGGGGATATCAGTATTTGCTATTAGGAATGAAGAATATGTATGCAAAGAGGAGAAAAGCAAAAAACTTCTAATGCTTACTATATCTTAAAAAATAAAAAGGCAAATACCTTGTTTTTGTAAAATGTGGTGTCTCTCTACAGACTTTTCCTGATTTCCATCATTATAGTGTCCCGGTCACAGTAACTTCTGAATGACTAGACAGACTTAGCCAAAGCTTGGAGTTGCCAGCCCTCTGTGAGTTACAGTGGGGTAAAGACTACTTTACTCTCCTCAGTCTCATCTGACCATCAAGATTAAGGCCTACTAAAGGCTTCTGTTTTTTCAAGTGAAAAGCAATGGATAAAAGGCATGCAGTTTCCTAAAGGTGTTTAAATTTATGCTGTTACTTCAGGCCTTTTTTGCTTGGTTTTGTTTTTAATTCTTTTAGATATGTAACTTTAAAGCATTCTGAAAACCATCAGAAACAATAGCAGCTTTGATTAGCAGCTAAATTAAAACAACTGATGAGCTACCATAACCCTTGCTTTGTCTTTGTCGCTGGCATGTTTGCTTAACTGCAGGATACATTCCTAACCCTTAGACTTTTCAGTTCTGCTGGGTGCAATGAAGGCCATTTTCTGGCTTGCCCTCCGTCAGAACAGTGAATACTTTCACCTTTTATTTTAAGGAGGAAGAAGCTGCTGAACTGATTTGGATATAGTAGGCTGGTTATTGTCTGTGTAAAGCTGCTGAGACCTGTGTGCAGGACAGCCCCAGTCAGGTTATCCTGTCATCATATACAGATCGCTGATTATCACACACCAGTGTTTGTGATCTTCTGCAGCGCTGCTTCCTTCTGTCTCTCATCAAGGCCCAGTGAGCACAGACCGTGACAGGTAAAATCTTCTTCCAGACCTCAGATGCTCCCATACAAAGAGCCATGCTTAATCCCTGGCCTAGTGTGTAATTTAGTAATCTGCATGGTCATGAATTCCAGGGATATATGGGCAGGAAGCGCAGAGCAGTGTGGGTAGCAGAGCAGGCCTACAGAGTCATTTAAGTCTTTGTTGTATTGTGTAGTGAGGGATTTTGGGGACAATGAGACCTGTCTGTCAAAGATTAAGCAGACTGGAAGTGTGGTTTATACCAACAAATGAATGAAGCTTTTTGGAGTGTTAATACAGCCACGTAGTAAATGTCCAAGGACTTAAATATACAATTTATGTGATGACAAGCAACATTGGAATTGATCATTTATTCTATATACCTTAGCCAGTGGGAATTCAAGTAGGTGAAAAGTTCATTTCCGTCCTTATCTTGATTAATATGTAACACTTATATAGGACAAGTGAAAAATCTATTTTTTTCTCTCCCAGGCTTTGGTTTGAAGTTATTTTTACTAATTGCAGTTTATTCTTTGACACTGCCCAGTAAACCAGCCACTGTCTGACTGGTGCTTCATGTTATCAGGCACTGCAGTAAAATTTTGCCTGGACCTGCTCTGCTTAAGCCTCTAGAGATAACTGGAATCTCTCCAAATGTTATGTTTGTAGATTTGCAGACCTCTACTACTCTCCACTCCTGCTTTGGTCTGTATATTTCCAAGCAATGTATAGATGAGAATTCACAGACTCCATTTTTTCCTTTAAAGTGAATTGTTTACATGTTTGCAAAGCTCCCCTCAGCTCTGCTGTGTAACAGGTCTCTGGGAAGAGGTTTTGTTCTAAATCTGCTATCTTGAATAAGCATGAGATGGTTCCCATCTGAGTTTTAAATCTTGACTAATATCATCTGTTCCAACAGATACTTTTGCTTTTAGCAGAACCCTGTGCAAGGAAAGCTGCTCAGACCTTTCTGAAGTGCCAGGAACATGCTGGGAAGGCTATGGGAGGCAAAATGTAGGGGAAACTGCTTGCAGGGAATCTATTGTTTGCTGCTGACCCTGTACTGGCTAGATCTGTGCATGGCCTACTTTCCCCGCCTGCCTTTCTAACTAGAAGCATCCTTTGGGGCTGAATGACCTTAGTGCATAATGAGAAGTTTTGCTGTGTTTCTCCCTTGTAAACAGAATGTTTAGCATGTGGAACATGGTCTGGCAACTAAAATGGATTTTTTTTTTTTTTTAATGTGTAGAGGGGAATTGTTGTTGTTTGTTTTGTGTTTTTTTTCTTAAAAAAAAAAAGGCTACTTTATTCACTACATGATTAATGTTGTACATGATATGGTAATAAGTCTTAGAGGTAGTCATGCTGCGTATATCAGATGCCAGGATCAGACTTGCTTTCAGATTTACGTTGTACTAAGCACTAATTTCGTTGTAATAGCACAAACACTGGATATCAGACAGGGGAAGGGACACAGTAATGCAGAGTAAGAACAAAGGGAAAAAGACAAGATTGTTTTTCTGAAACACTGCTTAACTTATGGCAATTTATAGATACACATTTTCTGTGTAACAGTGAAATGTAATAGAATAATTAGATTAGAAAAATAGTAGGACAATCCAGTATGCTAAAAGTGAGCCAAAAAAGCAGTGATAAGATTGTTGTCTGGAATAGGTTAGGCTCTGACTTGGATTGCTAGCTAAGCTAGAGGAAAGGTTCAGGTTTTATATTCAGTCATCTCAGCATTTTACACGCTTTTTCTCTCAGGAATTTGAGATAAATTGAGAGAAACTCCTAGAAGCATAAATGGATACAGACATTTAAATCTGCTTTTAGAATACCAATGTTATGCTTGGGATCCAAATCTCTATTGTTCATATTCTAATGATTCAGTTACATTCTGCAGAAACAGAGAACACAATAACAATCATTGAAAAGTTTTATTTAATTATGATATTATTACCTACTGAAAAACCACAGCTGTTTTATTCCAAATATGAAAAGAGATCTGTATTACTTTAGTTAATATTAAGTAGTCTCTGCAACAAATTTACCTTGATATTTGTTATGATACTGTTATGACATTATTACCAACTGAAAAACTACAGCTATGTTTTATTCCAAATATGAAAAGAGATATGTATTACATTAGTTAATATAAGTAGTCTCCGCAATAAATTCACCTCAATATTTAATTTATTGCAAAATGCAGTAAGACAAATGTCATTGATATGAGCGGCTACATTACTGACTAGAATATCTGCTGATACACAAAGAGTAGTAAGAAAAGACTGAGCACCTTTTATGAAGATTCAAAGACAAGCTGTTAAATATAAAGACTATACTCTTAGTTGTTAATTTTGCAGCATTTAAACCAAGATAAGTTGTTCTGTTTTAGCTGGGATACTGTGAGGTGGTTGACAGCAACACAGGAAACTTCTGTAAGAAGTGTGAAAAATAGGGAAGTAATAGCTTTGGTAGAGCTACTGCTGCTAATTAATGGATTAATATGATATTTTGACATCTTCATTATAACTATCCTCAGTTATGATCCTTTGAGAGAAGGTTTTGCTCTAGAGTAATTACCATGGAAAAAAACGAGGAGAGTGCTCCTTTGAGATGTGTTGTATATGATCACTTTTTGCTCTGATTACACTATTGATAAACAGATACTTTATTGAGTGAAATTTCATTGGATGACCAAATCTCTACAGCCCCTTAATACAATTTAAAAATGGGTCTGATTTGGCATTGCAGCAATCTGGGGATGGATAAGCCTAGCCCAGAGTGCATACCCCAGATCTGGGTCTAAAATTTTCTAATGAGAGGGAACATTCCTATTGCTAGCCCAGAATAAACTAGGGCAGGATCTTTCCTATCCACTCCAGTGCCTAGCAGGGAACCCAGCTGGTGAGCACAAAATAATTGTCCTAAAGACTGGTACCCTTTAACTTCTTCCTGGCTCCTGTTGATTCGTGAGTGGTCTCTTTCTAGCAGTGCACAAGACATCAAATCTTTGCTTGAAGTCTTTGACATTTTTGCAACTGTTCTTGTACATCTCTGTGTTTTCCTCAGTGTGGCTGTTCCTGTAAAAATACTCTTAAATTGCTTGTCTTAGATGCATCTTGTGGAAATGAGTTCCCCAGGATAATTGCCAGGATTTAAATGAACTGGAAACTCAGTTTAGTTGCTGATAGAAACTAAAGCTGGGAATAGCTTATCTGTAGGTGAAACTGCAGTAAAGAGCTCCAGTGCGTGAAGTTGCTCTAAAAGATTCATGAACTCCTTGTCTCCAGCCTGAGGCCCTTTAGAGAGGCCAAGAAAGCATCATGTAAGGTAAGGATGACCACTAGAGCTCTGTGACTATTCCTGTCCATGGAAGCCTCTAAGGGTTCCTGGTTTTTTTTCATTACTGTTTTCTTCATCTTCATTCCTTTCTTTACTGGTCAAATCTCCTGTTTGCAGAAGTTCTGGTACAAGAGGACATTTCTGTTCCCACATCATGAGAGAAATGGAAAGCTCTCTGTATCATCCACAGAGCAGAAGGGGCTTTCGTAGCTCCTTTTCCATATCTTCCTCTCACGCTTCTGGGTCTGTTCCTTATCTCTTAGTTATCTCCTTATCTCTGCGTAACTGGAGCAGGACATGTCTTGACTGTGCTTGATTTCCAGTTCCCAGGCAGAAAGAGGAAGGTAGTCACTTGTAGGTATAATGTATTAGAAATTGTGAGCCAATGGATAGGTACTTTTGGTCTTTTTATTTAACCAGTTCCTTCCTTCCTTCCTTCCTTCCTTCCTTCCTCTTTCTTTCTTCCTTTCTCTTTCTTTCTTCCTTTCTTTCTTTTCTTTTCTCTTCCTTCTTCCTTCTCCT
>VYXC01006772.1:18874-168059 GCA_013397175.1 Platysteira castanea | reverse complement strand
CTCCTCTCCTCTCCTCCTCTCTTCCTTCCTTCCTTCCTTTCCTTCCCTCTCTCCCTGTGGAAGCGTGAGGTGCCCACTGAGGTGTGCCGTTCCTCCTGCTCTTAGAGAGTGAAGCTGTCCCTTTCTCCATGCACAGCCAGGATTCCCATGGGCAGTGCCTGTGTGGGATGTGTGACAGTCAGCAGCTCTGCCCCTCAGTGCCCAAACCATCCTATCTGCTAAGGAATAGCAGGGTACGGGCAGTCACTTCCTGCTAGATATTCTCTTCGCCCACATCCCTGTTTGGTCTCTGAGGAAACACTAACTTTCATAGCCTTTGCTTGGGGAATTAGAAATTTTTAAAAATGGGTTTGTTGTAAAGGAAAGAACTGGAGAGGAGCCCAAAGCAAATTAACGGATCTGGACAGAGCGGACCCTGCAGAGGTTTGGAGTCTGTTCGGCTTCAGCATGTGGCTGAACCCTCCCTGCCTTTCTAGATACAATGTCCTTTTAATAGCCTTAACAGGCCTGACACTGGCAGGATTTCACTTGTTCAGTACACTACTTAATACAGCTAATTTTCTACTGACAACATTTTTTTTGCAACAATGAATCTTCTGTCACTTGAGTCCATGAGGAAGGCAGCTTGGAAATGCCAGCCAGAGGGGGAGGGAGCAAGTTCATTGTCGCTGTTCACTTAAACAGTTCTTTAGAAACACATTGGGCTTTTTTGGTTTGTTCTCTGGGGTGCTAGGGATAAGTAGAAGGGAAAATAACACAACACTGCACGTTCTTCTTTCCTCGTGAGCCCACATCAGATCCCTGAAAGTTGTGTGTTGTAGGGTGTATCTTAAGGAGAGTCAGAAGCTGTGGTTTTGTGGGCGGCAGTCCTGATGTGGCTGTCCATGAAGTTACTATGACTCAATATCTGTTTTCCCCAGGAGACTTGTCTAATATCTATGATTAGTATTGTATCTTCCTCAGTAATGACTTAAGTAAAACCCCTTTAAATGGTTTGTGAACAGTAACTTGCTTGATCTTACCAAAGGTGTTGGAGAGACAATATATACACACATATACGTACTCTTGGCAACCAGAGGCAGGGGAGAGAGGGGCTGTGGCCCTCACTTTTCATTCTACGCATCTCCCCTTTCAGGGACTGACTGCCAAGGAGCTGCCATTTGGTCATCTCCACTGCCATGTTCTCACCAGAGATGACTTCTGCGCATCCTGGGGAGGAAAATACTTTGTATATGCTACCTTGTCTACTTTCCTGTACAGCGATCAGGAAAATGGAAAGAAGTCCTAGGGAAACACAGTGTTTTCTTCTGAAATAACTAATTCTTCCGTATTAAAATTTAGCTCAGGACTTATTCTGATGTCAAGAGATGTGCACAATACTCAGAAATTCTCTTCCTTCAATTAAGGGCAATAAAATGTTATGACAGCTGCTGTCCTATGTGAACAGGTCGAGGAACTGTAAAGGCTTTCTAAAACATTTTTTAGAGATCAGGCACTGAAGGCTTGAGGGAGACAATATGAACTGAGGTTGCAAAAGACCATAAAATCTCATAAACTGTTCAAATCTTTGGCTGTACTGTGCTCTTTTGTTAAATAAATAAAAAAAAAAAAGCTTAGTTCATAAGTAAATTGAAGTCAGTTAGACCTCACTTGCTTCAACATTTTTGTTAAGATTTCATAATCAAGTATTTCAATATAAGCCCTATTTTTTTGAATGTTGATGAGTGTAATGTAGTGCCAGAGCTCCATGAGGTGTAGGAGCAGTTCCTGCCGGTGTTACCTCCTCCTTCATGCCTCATTGCCTCAGCTGCCTCTAATTGAGGCTTAAACATGTGCATGATTTCAGAGGAGTGCCCGTTGTCAGTGTCATGTGCTGTCTACATGAATTGTCTGCATTTGCATATGAACCTTGTATTGCTCTGCCAGTTTAAAACACATCAGTTTTAAAGATATCTGTCAGGGTAGCAAAAAAAGCTTTTGCTGTGGCAAATAGCAAATTTCATCTCAGATGACCATGTATCACCTGAGGCTCATGGCCAATTGGCTTAAACAAACAGTGGTAAACTGGGAATTCAGGGGTGATCGATCACCTCTGCTGTGGTGATACTCTGGGATGCAATTCAGCAGGATCTTGTCTCTGCAGATCTTTTTTTTCTGTTCAAAAAAAGAGGCATAATTCTGACTGTTGATCCTGAAAAAGGCAAGTAAATGTAATTCAAATATATAATGTAGCTCCTTAAAAATAAGCTTTAACTCCTAATTTTCCTACATGGGTTATTCATTTAATTGGAATACAATGTAAGCCACCACTCTGCTTTGTAAATCCTGCTGCTCGTTCTTTATTTTAAAAAAATCCACATGACTAAAATCCTTCTGTTCCTGTAGTGCCCATTATTGCTGTGGTGTTACACGTGGCTCCCCTCCTCTCTGGAGCTCAGCACAGGGGGGCTGTCACCTCGCTCGTGCATCTGTCACGCAGATATTACAGCCCACAAGGGGCTTTCATGGGCTTTCATGTTATCTGTGCTCTCTGTGGCCTGGAACCTTTCCACATGAGCTTACTTTCTTACCTAACTTGGACATTTCACAACATCAAAGCAAAAAAGCAATCAAAGTCATCAGTTTGACTTTTGTACATTTTTTGTAGTTGCTTCAAAAAGTTGTGAAGTATAAAATGAAATAATTACTCTCAGTTAATATTGAGTCACTCCTGGCATTGTCCATCGTGGGGAAAAAGATGACAGTATGTGGTCTCTTTGTGTGTTTTAAATAGAAATAGCAAATATGTGGAATTCATTGGATCAGGATGTTTCGTGAAAGCTTTTAACTGGAAATCAAGCATTCTAAGGAGCAAACTTTTCCTAGATTTTAATATCCAATTTAAAAATAATGATATTCTTAAAAAATTTCTAGGGTTCATATACAGTTCTATGTTTACAATGTGGTAAACCATTCATTGCAACTTTGTTACTGAAATATGGCATTCATCAAATGATTTATGGAATCAGATTTCATTAATTTTTTAAGCAGTTAAAAATAGGGTGTAAAACCATATATATATATATATATACACACATATGTACACAGACATTTTTTATTACCTAGATTTTCTACTTGCAGTCATGTCTAATCAGGCTTAGTGGAAATAACAGAAGTATTTTTTGAAAATGGAGTTTATCACATGAACTAAAATTGAAAATTGTTATGACACTCAGCCTGCAGTTGCTCATTACTACATTAAAAGATTGGTCCTGAGAAGCCCAGAGCAGCTGTGACAGTTGGCAGTGTGAACATGCCAAGGGCTGCTTTGCACAAACAGAAAACTTTTGAAGGGTGTTGTGATACTAAAGAATTTCACATGGTACATGAAAAAATTGTCTCTTTTGCTAAAATTAAATGAAAAAAAAATTATTCTACTATCCTTCCTTAAACAGAGAACGAAACAGAAAAAAACCCAAACAATGACATTTTTGGGAAGGTGCTGAATGAAGCAGGATTGTTGCACAGGATTTTTTTCTGGTCCATTATTTCTGTGTGCAAATACAGTTTTGTGTATTCTTCTTATTCTGTAGGTAAAAAGCTGTGTAGAGGAATAGTAAAGTATATGACAGAAATAAAGAAGCCAGTTTGAACAGGACTTCGCCTAAGTTTTTAGAAGAAAAACTGAAGAATAATTTTCTTTAAAAGTACAAAGCATTTTTCAGTAGGGAGAATAATCACTTGCTCTGGAATGTGAGCAGGGCACTGGATACCTGACCTGTAATTTAGGAAAATAGTGAAGGGGTTTTCATCAGTAATTATTATTATTACAGTAGAACTGTGGGGCCCCAGTTGAGAGCAGGACTCTGTTGTGCCACTCACTGTCTACCTAGCAAGAGAGAACCACTGCTGCAGGAATCTTGCTGTGAAGGCAGGGCAGAGTGAAGAGAAGGAAGGAAATGGAGGTAGAAAGTTGAAGGTTGGCCCAAGGCCGTGCTGCTCATAGTGGATACAGCTGCCTTGCACTGGTAAGTCACTGACAGACCCCTCATGCGAGCTCGGCAAGATTCCTATGTCCTCTTTTGTAACCTGGTGTCTCTCATCAGTGAGAATGTCCCTGGTTTAAATAGAAAATGCAATTTGTGTGTGTGAAAGAGCATTTTAGGGACTAGTCCCTTGTACAGCCTGTCCTGTACAACATGGGAATTGGGTACATAGATCTTCCTTAAAAGTTTCAGGCTTAGAGTGTGCAGGATATGAGAACATGCATTTTTAGGGCCATAATGAGTTAATGATTGGCTGTTTGGTTCACCTTTATGAAATCAAACAAGCATAAGATGCTTCAAGCTACAAAGCATTTGCTCATGAAGTAAATATTTCACCAGCAATCTTTTGTGTCAATAAAACATGTTTTATGGGGGAAATAATGGGTGAAGGAATAGAGAGTGTGAATAAGACCCTTCTAAAAATGTGGTCACTGAATTCTGGTAGAGAAGAAATCATGTTCATTTCAGAAAACATGAGTATATTTAAATTCAGTTGCTCTTTTCATACACAGCATCCTAATTTTGCTATGAAAATGAATAGTGCTTTGCTGCTTGAAATATGGCAGTCTACAAATTTACTAACAAAAGTAGAGATCAGTTCTGCCATTCCTGATCAGTAGTATTTTCTGCTTAGTTACCATAGCTGCTAGGTTTATCCAACTTAGTGGGTTCTAGTCACCTTTATGGTGAGGAATCACTGACTTGGTATTTGACAGTGACTTAGGCCAGTAGAATTGTTCCCCAAGCAAGTATGCACTTGTGGTTTTGTCCCTGAAATAAGGGACATTGTGCAGTGGTTCCATACTACTTCCACACGTGTTCTTTTGCACAGCGACAAATCAAATAGATTTATGCTTTATTCTCCAGGCTCACAGAGGCAATGGGAAATAAAAGAATGTTTGGAATTTGCAATGCTATGTGTAGCAGCTCTGCTTCAGTGGGCGAAAATTTATGTGGGGTATTAGAGTTGGCAAAAGGGGTAGGGACAGTAGAGAAACTGTGATGTGTTTGATTGTGCAGCAGCAGAGAGGCCCCATTATTACCCATCGTACAAGCCTTTCCTCATGACACCCTGGGATGTAGATGAATTAAAAGGGTATAAGGAAGAAGGTAGGTGTTGCAGAACGTTTTCCATCTTGAAAGACAATGCCATCAAATTACACGTTCAGGCTGTTTGGTTTTACCGCCTTCTGCAGCGTGGTGACTCAGAAGCAATGGGAGGTTCCTTTTCCAGGCATTTTTTTGCTCTTGCGTACCACACATTGAGAATGGAAAGCTGAATGTCTCAGCCAGCTGTGTATTTGTAACGGTTTGCAATGGATATGTGCCGAGCAGATGCATATGATTCGCGCTGAACTTGTGACACAAACTTGGTCAGAATCCAAAATTATCTATGAAAATGCCCAAGTGTCTAAAAAAACAATGCTATTTTTACCAGCATCATATTCATTACAGACAGACAGGCATTTCATTTAGTGCTGCTGCATTGTAAAGGCCTGGTGCACAAATATATTTGAGAATGCAGGTCATAGCTTTCAAATATATGAAATTCTAGTGGGCATTTGAGAGAACATTCACAAGTTACAGTAATTTCATTGGATTTGTTATTGCTTGGTGTTATTAGCATTCTATAATCTTCTGCTTTTTAAAAACAATTGTCATGCAGCTGGGAAATCAAAATGATACCTCTTCCATTAATTGCTAATGACTTTTCTGCAGGCTACTGTACTATGTTAAACATTAAAGATTAAAAATAGGGCACTCTGGTGATTCACTGTAGTTTTTGTTTGATGTAATCCACATTTTGTATTTCAGCTTGTCTTCACTACTAAGAGATGTTTTATTCTTTTATCCTTTGGATAAGTAAGAGCAATCCTGGTGCCAAAGCACAGTAAAGACTAGGTAAGCTCGTTGAGGTCAGACAGAAGTTCCACCTGGAACTGAGCTCTGTAAGTTTACCTCATGGTAAAACCTGAGTCTTCATTGTGTTGTTATCCTCGAACTGCTGCTGCATGCCACTGTGCCTGCTCTTTATAGTGCTCTCGTCTTGGAACAGCTCATGGGAGTGCTGCTGAGTGATGAAAAATGCTGCTTTTTTAGCAGTGAAGGCAAGTCCTTTGTTTCAGCATAGAAAACATGATTTCCATCCACACAGACTTCAAACGAAACAGTGGGAATTCTTGAGAGCCTGATTATCGTGGCATAATCACATTATCAGAGAGATTAGAAGCACTTCACTGTGTCCTTATGCTTTAGTGACACTCTGAGGCACTGGACAAAATCTTCAAGTGCTGTTAAAATCTTTCTTGTAGGGCACTAAGGCAGGAGAGATCTTTTTAGCTGTGGGCCCTGAAATCACATAGAAACATGTTTAATTCTTCTGTCAGAGAGCTGCTCATCCAAACACAAGCAGAAGATGTAGTTGCTGGTCTTTACTCCCCAGTCTCGATACATTTCTCAGAGCCACCTGCAGCAGAGCAAAACAAAAGCCTCCTAAAATGTTAATTCCCATCAGTTCCAGTCATTCTGAGACACTGTCATTAACCAGGCAATCAAATTAATGGAATACAGAAGTATTAGCAATTCACACAAATGAGGAATTCATAGTGTGTTTTCTCTACAAACCTTGGTGGACTCTTGGATGCCATTTCTTTTGTGGGAGGTGGCTGCCTGTAAGTGTAACGTGCCCATTTTTAGGTTATGCCTCAGTACTGCTGTGTTGCCTTGAGGTAAACAGTCCACAGTCCAAGCGTTGGAAGTGACTTGTTGCCTGAAAGCCTCTGAATTGCTTGTGATTATGGGAAATTCAATCTCAGCTTTAACTTTTTAAAATTAGAGCAAAGTATGTGATTTTAAACATGTTTCTTGTTGTGTATGGTTGCCAAGGACCACTGAAGATTTGGGGGTTAATGTTCTGATTATATAGTTTGCAGTATAAAGGATTCAATTGAAAATTAGCCCAGAGTGAAGAAAGCTAAAAATAACCAACAGATAAGTCTTTTCAGATGGGAGTCTGAAAGTGCACAGAAAAGGTATGAAATATCAAACATGCACTTGACCTCAGTTAAAAGGCTGGGATGAAACAATCACAACAGGAAGAATGATATGGGAGAATTGTTGCAGTTACAAGAGAGCTGCTCCAGCGGTGAAGACACATGGAATATGGGAAAAAATATTTTAGCCTAAACAGGTACGAAAAATGATCCTGGAAAAAGACTTTTTAAAATAAATTACAGATTGTTTCGCTTTGCTTGATTTTAAACGTGTAACCATGCATTTTTAAATTAACAGTAAAAGTCTTTTACCTGCCAAGCCATGGAGTCAGGACTTTGTGTGTCTCCAGCTGAGATTACTAAAACTCTTGCAGCAGGGAGCTGCATTCCTTCTGCTGTTATACGGAGTTAGGAAAATAGAAGGGAAACACACTTGCATGGACATGAGAATTAAAAGGAGGGGGGAATTGTGTGGTGTGGGGTTTTTAAAATTTTCTCCTCCATTCTACGTCTTCTAGCGTAAGGCTTGATTTACGCGGGTAACTTTGTGTAATCCACTGATTGTCTTGCCGGTAGGAAGCATAGCCAAAACCTGCATTTTCTGCTGATACTTTGGAACCTTAGACTGAGCTCTTTCATGTTCTGTCAACACGAACCAGAAGGGAAGTGCGGACACGTTAACACGGAGCGGTGTCCGGCACTCGACGGCACCTCCGGAGCCGCGGGCAGCCGGCAGTGACCGCAGCGCGTCCCCGCAGGGCCCGCGCCATCTGCCGGCAGCGCCCGGCACTGCACCCGCTGCTCCGCCTGCGCTGGCATCCTCCCGGGAAAGGGGCATTTCTTCCCGGGACTGTAACCCGGGACACCGAGCGCTGGAGCGTGTCCAGACAAGGGCAGCAGAGCAGTTGAAGGGTCTGGAGCACAAATCTGATGAGAAGCGGCTGATGGAGCTGGGCTTGTTTAGCCCGGAGAAAAGGAGGCTCGGTGGGGACCTTATCCCCTTCTGAAAGGAGGTTGTGGTGAGGTGGGGATCAGCCTCTTCCGGGCAACCAGCGACAGTACAAGGGGAAACGGCTTCGAATTGTGCTAAGGGAGACTCAGGTTGGATATTAGGAAAAATTTGCTTACTGCAAGAGTGGTTAAGAGTCACTATGTCACGTGTGGAAGTGTTAGAAAATGANGACACCGAGCGCTGGAGCGTGTCCAGACAAGGGCAGCAGAGCAGTTGAAGGGTCTGGAGCACAAATCTGATGAGAAGCGGCTGATGGAGCTGGGCTTGTTTAGCCCGGAGAAAAGGAGGCTCGGTGGGGACCTTATCCCCTTCTGAAAGGAGGTTGTGGTGAGGTGGGGATCAGCCTCTTCCGGGCAACCAGCGACAGTACAAGGGGAAACGGCTTCGAATTGTGCTAAGGGAGACTCAGGTTGGATACTAGGAAAAATTTGCTTTGTAGGAGTGGTTAAGAGTCACTATGTCACGTGTGGAAGTGTTAGAAAATGAATGGATGTGGCACTCGGCAGTATGGTGGGTCTGGCATGGTGGTGTTCAGTCAAAAGTTGGACGCGATCTTGGAGGAATTTTCCAACAGTAATGATTCAGCACTGTGCCGGTGAAAGCACAATAAAGGACATGCTCACACCTGCTAGGTTCAGCAGAAAGGAGGGAAAAGAGAGAGTTTATTTACACTTTTGATACTTTATAGGATTCTCAATTCCACAAGAGATTGGAGGACATGTCACTTCTTCCTCAATCCCACTGGAGAAAAAGGATGCTCATCAAACTTTCTCTTATCACAAAAGGAATGAAAACCAGAAACGACGGTTAAATAAACATCGGCTATTGTTTACATAAAACTGTGTGAAAATTCCTTGACTCCAAGGTTATAACAGAAGGCTTAGCAAAAAACAGGACAACACAGCACATCACCAGCTGGTCGAGGGAGGCGGTTGTCCTTCTCTACTCTGTGCTGGTGTGGCCTCGTCTTGAGTCCTGTGTGCAATTTTGGGCAGTCTTTGTCTGAAAATGGACAGGGAAAACTTTAGTATGTCCTAACTATCCAGAGAGGTATCAAATTGCATTAAAGATTGAGTTGGAAAGAGTAATTACAAAGGAGTTCGTGGACATGGTTCATTGACTTATTTTTATTGCATATTAGGGTCGACCGGGACCAGTTGGGCTTCCAGGACCAATAGGAGCACCTGGATTTACTGGGCCAGAAGGTTTGCCTGGAGCAAAAGGTGAGAGAGGAGCAGTGGGACCTCCTGGACCAGCTGGACAGAAAGGTGACAAGGTAGGCTCAACGGTGACTTTTCTGGATCTGCAGTAGTTGTATGGCCTTGTATATATTTTTGAGTGAATAAAGGTAATCTTGGGCTATCTGTCTAGGGGTAAAAATACAATGGCACTTCAACAGTATCTTTAGAGAATTATCTGCATTTATTTTTGAATGAGAATACAGATGCTAAAGCTGCTGACCCGTGTAGCCTTCCTGGTAGGTGAACTACAGCCAAATGAGTATTGCTGTTGCAAGTAGTCTGTCACTGCACATGCCCAGGGAAAGGTGGGTGTTATTCACACTCTATTCAGGGAGACATGGAGCTGGTTCCTGTGTAGTAGATCCTGGGTTGGTGTCTAGAAAAGCAAAAAAAAAATGGGTACTGAACAAAATCTGCAGTCCAGTTTTTCAGGTGGAAAGTTATTTCTAGCAAAAAGAATATGATAAACCATGTCATAATGAATGGAGTAGCCCATAAGGTGTAGGTGTCAATGAATGCAATGTGCAAAATTGGAAACAATTTCTTAGCACTGAAAAAAATCCATTTAGTCCAGAACTGTTTTTATCCCCTGAAATGATACATATGCAATACCAACATGCCATAAGATTCTATCTCTCCTCATCCCGTGTGGGATCAATGTACTTTACCTTTCCAAAGCAAGAACAATTTAGGCTGGGTATTCTGCTTACACAGTCTGTTTTGCTGCTATCCAGAGCAGAGCAACAAAATGTGGTAATTACTTGCAGCTTGGGCAGTCTGAACTTAATGCAGTGGACTGGATATCTCTGGGGGTCCTATCCAAGTATAGACAGAAAAATATGTAAGTCTTGTTGAAACAGAAGGCTTAGCAAAAAACAGGACAACACAGCACAGTTTATTTCCTTGGCATCTTGTTTTCTCCAGATGTGCAGTAGGAGATTATATTTTTACTTTAAATTGCCTGATTAAAACATTCCCGAAGCACTCATTTGGCATCCGGTCAAGCTCAGATGCTCAGTTCTTGTCTTCACTGACCTCTGTGGTTAGAGAGAATCTGCATGAAACAGTTTGCTCCTTTTGGTTTTGAAAGCAGAAGTCCAAGACTGAAAGTGTTGGAGTGAAAGATATCTCACAGGTAACTGAAATATACAGACCAATGAAGTGAAATATAATATGTACTCTTTTTCTTCAGGGTCCAATGGGAGTTCCAGGCTTTCAGGGCATCAACGGGATCCCAGTAAGTTTGCATATGTAAATATAAATCACCAGAATGTTAATCACAACCAAGAGCACCTGAACATAAGATTGTCCTAGCACATGCGTAGTGTACCTTGCAATTGTTTGCTTGTCTCTGGAGGAAAATGGCCGTGTTTGTTAATCTACCTGGTGATTCCATGCTGTTTTGTAAGATAATAGGAAGTTGGTACATATCAGAAAGTGAGTCTGAGTTACATGGGGATCGTTTGCATAATTGATTAGCTTTTCTTTCAGCTCTGTGTTCCCTCAGCGCTGTGTAGAAAACACTATCATAAAATCATAGACCTGCAGAATTGAAAGGGACCTCAGGGAGTCAAACAGGCATGATCAGCTGTGCTTCAGGCCATTTTCAGCATGTGTTTCCTAACCAATTCTTAAAACCTTGTGATGATGGAGACTAACTTCTCTGTTAGAAAAGCTTTACTAATGCCTAACTTCAGTCTTTCTTTCTGCAGTTTAAAGCTCTTAGTTCTTGTGTTACTGATCAGGGACACAGCGAGAAGATTGTTCACTTTTACTTTGTAATAGCCTTCTTGTATGTGATAGCTATTACCAGGTCTGCCTTAATCATCTTTTGCTATGACATGAATGAAAACAGTGATGAGAGCTGAGGCTCTCCAGATAATCCTTACTTCTCTTCTAGGTTCTAATCTTGGTTTAGATCAGGTGACAGGCAGGTAACCACTTTCCCTGACCATCAGGAACTTCTTGTTTCTTTCACTCTTTAGAACTTTACATTCCAGTGACAGTTTACAAAAAAATTATGTGCCTAGAGTATTTTGGCCAGCTTTCTTTTGCTTTGGTTTCTCCAGTGATTTTTGTGAAGATATCTTGCTCTTGTATCTCAGGGGAACTTTAACTGGATCAGCTTTAGAAGTTGCCCCAAACTTCCTTCCTCTTTCTACACTATTTGGCTCATCCTGCTTTCTCCTTCTGATATTAGAATTCTTTTTATTGTTTTGGTGACATTTTTCCATCCTGTGTATCACTGTGCCTTCAGACTCTGCTCATACTCTTTCTCATTTTCCCTGCTTTCTCAGCTGGCCAGGAGCTCCAACAGTTGAGCCGTGTTTTCTTACTTCCTATCAAAAACTGAATTGTTGTGATAGGTTGGCTGAAAATGCACGTTGGCCTTGTGGATGAGCTTGTTTGATTCCAGTTCCTTCCTGGCCCTTGTCCTTCACTCCCACTCTGCTCATCCTTGCCTGTTTTCTCTTCTGCTCTACTCCCTTGCTGCTATTTTTTTTTCTTTTACCACCAGCCAACTGTCTAGGTCTGAAGAGAACAAGCTGTTCCCATAATACTTAATTTAATTGAACACACTGTGGGAACATGCTGTTCTCAGGGTATTTTTTCAGATGAGGCTCTGGAGAAAGGGGATTCCCAACAGTGAGGGGAGGCAGAGATAGAGCAACAGCTATTGTCAGGTAGTTGGCAGTGACAGGCATTCCAAGGAGAGAGCAGGGGAGGCAGATGAGAGGATTCAAAACCTCCAGCATATGCAGATCTACTCTGTTTTGCAGCATTCTGCAGGTGGGTGAATGGGAAAGAGGCAGATTTTGCTAGTCATGAACAGCAAAGTGCTCAACACTGTGGGTCTTCTGTGCCACAACTGCAGGGCAGAAAAGGGGGAAAGGGAAACTTGTTCATATTTTTACATTATAGTCACTGAGATAAATGCTTCCATTGTAGGGCGAAAATAGCAACCACCACCACTTGAGTAAATATTTTTACTTTTGCCATTACATTTCAGGGTAGGGAGTAACTTAGGTTTTTTGTGAAGTATATACAAATATTGGCACTTTATATGGATGTGTGAAATGCAGACCAAAGGAGAGAGAGCCCGTGTGTGTGACAAAGATGGGAGAAGTAAAATATATTGCTATCTTTGCACATCTAAATATGAAGAGAGATTCTTTGTACTATGCAGGTATGTTAGTGTGGGCAGGTGTAGTTTAGTCATGGCCATGGGCAAGGCTGTTATTCAGAGGGGAATCCCACTGTTGACCTTAAGGGAAGTGGTACTCCACAGAGTTCCCTTGGGGAATGCTGGTGGCAAGTAAATCATGTTGTTGCAGCTGGCTTGACTAATCCCTTTAACCTCATAAATACAGCAGCAACATGTGTTTATTGCTCGACTTTCATGCCATGCCGTAGGAGAAACCCTCAAATCCTTAGCCCTACTTGAGAAGTTTATTTTTTCCTGTAGGACAAGATTCAAGGACAGCTCTGGCAAAGGCTGGAACTGAAGCTGGGAGATGTATATAGCTTTTCATGAACTGCCCAAGAAGTTCTAGAAGGAAATATTTTTATGATAAGTGAGCCCTTCTCTGTGCCATAGAGCTATATGAAGAGGCAGTTTTGTGACCTTCCCAGAATAAATATGAGCACTTGGCGATGGCTGGAGAAAGGCCACTTGCCTTAGCAACCCATGAAACTGTTTATTCAATTAGTTTTGTATTCATCCTTGATTGCATTTGTTTCTCTGTGTTTAAACATGCATTGAGCTCTCCTGTTGGGATCACCTTTTTGCTGTTTGATTGTGAAAAGAGGCCCCTTGGGATCACAGTGTCAGGGTACAAGCAAGAGTCAGATAAAGGAGGGCCCAGATAACCAGTTCGAGTTTCCTTACCTGTCTCACACCGAATGCCTCCTTTTGTGAGAACAGAGAGCACAGGCATCTCTCCAGCCTGTGTTTTAACTCAGATGTGTAAACTAATCACCTTGACATGTATAAGTAAAGTCTGTGAAAGTCTTCTGCCTTAGTCAATTGAGGTGCTTGTGTTCAATTGGCACATCTGCCAAAACAGGAATCCGAGGAGGTGAGAGCAATGAAACTATTAACCACCACTTTTTCAGGTCAAAACAGCTCCTTAAATCAGTATTTTAAACCCCTGGGAAGAAAGTTCTTTTTAGGCAGGACTTAGCAACTCTAAAGGAAGTCAGTTGCGGGTGTTCAGTATCTTCTCAGATAAGGGTCTTAAAACAAAACATTATGAACTCTGATTTCAGATTAGCTTTAAAGTAGGAAATCCTGTGGATTGCTTTCCTGAAGCAAAAGACACAGAATGTGTGTATGTGTGCTTGTGTGTCAGTCTGTGTCATGCTTTGGCTCAGAACCATGGACATGGATGCCATGGGATTAAGTGATGACAGGGGCACAGATTTATTTAGCACACATAAGAAATCACTGTGATATGCATACTTCATGTCCTCTCTCTGTGAGCCCTACTCACATTTTAAGAGGATACCAAAGTACTTTGGATCTCTTACAGGCTGAGAGTTAGGAGATCTCGCCCAAAGCATTTCCCAGGATGTGGGTCACCCGACAGCTGCCTGCCATGGGCTGGCTCTGGGCCAGCATGAAAGCTGGAGCAGCTTGGCTCCCTGTTGTCTCACTCTGAGGGGCAGATGTTGGCCCTTTCAGCTTCACTAAACCTTGCAGCTGGTCACCTTGTGCTGTAACCAGATACATGTGCGCTTGTCCCACATAGCTCCTGGTTTTGTTGATGCTGTAAACAAAGTGAAAGACCTGGTTGACACTGACAACTCTGGCCTCCCTCTGCAGTCACTGCCTGTCCTGTCAGAGACTTGATGCTCTTGGCTATGATATCCTATATGGATCAAATTAATTAAGTAATTTCTAAGAGACAAATGTAAGTGGCAATAAATTGCTGCTTCAGCCTACTCCAGTTGCTTTACCATGGCCTGGCAAGTACCTGCTTGCACACCACATGTGGGTATTTTGACAGACTAATCATCAGAGTAACCAGTACTGTTAATGCAGTGGTCTCTGATGCTAATGCTTTGGGATGACTTCATTCCGTTCCTTGTTAAATCTCAAATTTATATTCGTCTAGATGAGCTGCCCTATTCTGGTAGTTGAGGCACACTGGACATTGATTCAGTTTGTACCTTGTTGACTGACAGAAAGCAGATCAGGTCTCTCTCGATTTTGTTGGCGTAAATCTCAATGCAGTTGTCAAATGAGCTGGACCAAGGACCTCATCTGACTGAAAATTAACTCCATTAAGAAACAGAACAGTTATTTCTCTGCTGTGTGTGTTTCGTACTCTGCCAGCACAGGGAGGAGGTACATGTGAGTAAGCAGCAATGTGCAATAGCCCTCCTGACAGCAGCTGAGACCAGTGATCAGCTTGAGTATTTACATAATTATGGCCTAAGTTGCCCTGCATCCTTGAGAAGGTCACTCTGCTACAGTATGTCCCCAGCTTCCCATCTATAAAATTAAGATTATAGCATTCCCACATTTTTCCAAGGGATTTAAAGATCCTTAGATAAAAGGCTTTACATTACTGCGAAGTTCTCATTGAGTTTCATCAGAGCGTATGCTATTCACTTGGACAGGGAAGACCGTTAGTGTTGCAAATGTGTTTTATTTTAAGTGTCAGGCATGAAGGATTGTTAATGTTTTGCTTTATCTCCATTTTATCCATGTTTATTTTTTTTCACTTTCCTAATGTGAGTCATAACTTGGTTAGTGCCATATCTTAAGGACAAATCTTTGGGATCAAACAAAAGTACTTTTGGGATGGGTCAAGATCACTGTGTACGGAGGGGGGAGAGACCTGTCAAGTTACTGATACTATCTCCATAAGTTTAATTTTCCTTCTTGCCTTAAAATGATGTTGTTGAGTGCCATAGGACTCGTTTATTGGAAAAGCAGTATAGAATAAAGAGCTGCCTGAAACTTGGGCAATGTGACTGGCAGTTCTGCCTTCTGCCCTCATGTACTCATATGGCACTGAAGAAAAAGTACCTGGAGTCTCAAACTTTGATCTCCTTTGCGCTAGTACCATGCTGAGTAAACTCCAGTCAAATTAGTAGAGCTATACCAGGGCAAAAGACATGTGAAATCAGAATTAGGTACAATTGTATTTTGCTCTGCTTGATTAATAATTGACCATTGCAAATACTTTAAAAAAAATGTTGTTAGTTTAATTAGATCTTTCTCCCAGGGGATCTCTCTAGGGTCTTACGTTTAATATAACAAATAAAGCTGTTCTGCTTGAATGGCCTGATGCTGGAGCTTTAACATCTGTTGATCTATTAAAAGAAGGAATCCACACTGGAGAGGAAGAGAAGTCACTGAACCTCTAAGCAGATTGGAATTATAAATGCTCAGTATTGTTGAGTCTGCCTCTGCCCTTGCCTTCACATGAGCAAGTTCCATTCCTGGTGTCAGGTGCACCCTTGCGTGCTGTTTGACACTGTTACATTTCATATGGTTCACACTGCTGTGGGATGAGTATTGCCCTTTTGGGACCTCCTCATGCACAAGTTATGTACTCCAGAAAACTATCCCTTGGAGAAAGGGTAATGGGATAAATGCAGCCAATGTTCTAGGATTTAACCTTTAGGGAGGATAAACAAAGCTGGCTGAAGAAGCTCGTTCTGTTGCAGTCTGCCATACACTGAACTTGGTTGGGAGTTGTGCAATTCTTTTGGTTTGTGTTGCCGTTTGGAAGGAAGATAGCAGTTTTCTGGGGACAACAGTATTACTAATAAAACAATGGATCCTTTCAGTCATTCTCTCTTTTTCCCTTTACACAGGGTCACCCTGGGCAGTCAGGACCTAGAGGCCGGCCTGGCCTCGATGGCTGCAATGGTACCACTGGGAGTCCTGGCATTTCTGGACCAGATGGATTTCCTGGCCTACCTGGGCTGCCTGTACGTCCCAACTCAAATGTGGTGTTCTGTAGTGACTAAACCAGGATTTGCTTTTTGAGACATTGTTGGAGAAGTAACTGCCAAGGAAGAACCCAAATAACTCTAAGTTTATTAGCACTGTTAGAGTTCAGTTTTCTTATCCACTCTTGAGGATAAAAGGAAGATCCTGTGGATAAAATCCCCTCCCTCACCTGCTGCCATCACTGCTTTGGATGCATCCCAGGATATGGGTGGTTTTCTGGGCTGCAAACCCACACTGACAGCTCAGTTTTTCATCCACAAGTACCTCCAAGTCCTTCTCCAGGGCTGCTTTCAATCCAGTCATTGCCCAGCCTGAATCTGTGATTGGGATTGCCCCAAGTCAGCTGCAGCATCTTGCACTTGATGAGGTTTACATGGGCCCATCTCTCAAGCCTGCCAAGGTCCCTCTAAATGGCACTGGTGTGTATATGAACAGGTAATTTACACCGTGTTCCAACAGGTTCAAATAGGATCTAAGATTGTCAGAGGCCTAAAATGAAAGGGACATCTAATATAAACAGGAAAATACCAGAGAAAATGTTTGCAGAACCTTATTTTCTTAAGCTGCAGGAAGGCTTTAGGTCTCATAATAGCACAGCTTCTCTGACAAAGCAGCAGTGGTACTTTTACAGTTAACTGGAGTCAGGAGTTTGCTTTGTTCATTATGCTAATTAGAGATTATATCAAAACTAAAGCAGTATTTTTTCAAAATTATTTTTTACTTTTTTTTTTTTAATCAGGGTCGTCCTGGCCCAAAAGGCCTTAAAGGAGAACCTGTTTTTGCTCAAGGCAGTCTTAAAGGAATGAAGGTAAGACTTGGCATCACATAGGAGAAAATGCAGTACAAGAAACTCTTCGATGTCCCACAGGTTGCAGGACTGATACTGCAGGTTCAGTTGCTCATGGTTTCAGTCCAGGGTGTCTGAGTGCAGAGCTGTGGAAAAGGCCTTGTAATAACTTTATTAATGACAACATAGAATACTCTCAGAACCTCAAGTTGCTCGGTCTTTGAAGAGATCTTGTTCATCCCATCCTGGCATGCTGAGACATTGCTCATCCTGTTACTGTTCAGTGCATTTTATGACTTCTACTGTGAGATTGCAGCTGCCTCCCAGTGTTTCTTGTACTGGAGGCTACTAGAAATTTATCAGTCACTTTCTGAGTTTACATATATTCTTCATTAAATACTGGAAATATTTAAAAATTCACTCTGTGATAGAAGGCCTCTCACACTGATTTTGCTAGTCAAAATTAGGAACTCTTCTAAAATTCTATCCACATTATATACACTCATAAGTTCATACAAGTCAAATAGATCTTTATTAATTTACTTCTATATTTATGGGAAATAAAGATAATTTCGTATTATGATGATATGCTTTTGCACATTTTATAGCAGTCATATAATAAAAATTTTTATAGTGCATTTTCAGTGGTTTTGTAATTAATATTTTTTATGCCACTTTGTTTTCTCTTGTTACACATAAATAAAATGGTTCTAATTTCTCTAGAGGTCTCCATTACCCAATTCAAATATGGAAGCACAAATTTCAAGATATATTCCCATTTACACTTGTTCTAATATTAACTAACAGCAAATATTTCTATTTATACAAAGCTTGATGTTCCTTATAGTTTGTTGTAATAATGTTGTGTAATTTTTATGTATGCATTTATGATTTTTAGGGTGAAAATGGTCTTCCTGGATTGGATGGAGTTCCTGTAAGTTATTTAATATGGGACATACTGATTTTAAAGATTAAGTAGGTACATTTTCAGGTATTGGTTCTCAAGGACCCTTTTCAAATTAGTGGGAAGTGTATTTACATGTGTGATACCAGTAAGCAATTCTAGATTTGTAAGGGTACGAGTGGGTCCATGTTATGGTAGAGGAAGTCTGATTTTTCCTATTATCTATTTCATTATTTCTTTTTCAAATCAAGCTCCCTTCTACCATTGAACTCTGTACCTTTGATTTTCAAAGTACATCTAATCATACGAAATAAATTGTTTTAATATTTGATTTGGCATACTTAACTAGATCATATTACTTAATCTTTCCTAAGACTCACTTTGGAGGGGGTTTGATGGGGTAAATGCTACATATGCTCTATTTCTCTTCTGTTCTTTTTATAGGGCCCAAAAGGTTTTCCAGGTCCAGTAGGTCCTGCAGGTCCTATAGGGCTACCAGGTTTGCAGGTAAGAGACCTCAGCTGTTGCACTTGTTGATAGAACAGTTCAAACTGTTGAGAGTTTTCCCTTCTTGTCTCTGTTTGTGTCATGACAATGAGCAAAAGTGCCTGTGCATCTGAAAGGACTGACCTCAGCTGACTTCTGCCATAGGATGCTTGGTCTTGGGTAGTTTAATCTGATCACAAGAGCAGAGCTCTGTGGTGCTCTCTGCAAACACCTTGTTACCCCGTCCTGAGCACTTCCTTGTCTCAGGACCTGGGGGAATAGGTTGATCTCTGATCTTTGGAGCCTTTGTTGTCACAAGCTCTGTTAGAGTTGCTTTGTCAAGATCCTACAAGAGAATTTCTATTGGGAAAAGGTAAAACCAAACTACATTTTTGTTTGGTTTAAGTTGAAGTTTTCTCTTAATTAACAATGAGGCCAAAGAGCTGTGCTCTGAGAGATGTGAAGACTTCAGAGCATGTGTCTTGCTTTTGCTTTGGAGGCAAGGAAGGTTCAGGTAACACTGCAGATCCAGCATTACTCCAATTGTTTGCGTCCTAATTAAGTCAAAAGGAATAACATCTTGATCTTGTTTACATTTAGGGTCCAGTGGGCCCCCCTGGGCCACCAGGTCCAAAAGTAAGTAGCTACCTTTCCTGTTTTCTTTTTACACCTAATTTTTGGGGGTTTAACAGTGCTGTGGGCTTAGATTATAGTGGTGGTGGTGTTACTGTTGTTTTATTATTAATTTATTCTTGGGGTTTTTTTCTCTCCTAGGGTAACATGGGATTAGGCTTTCAAGGAGAGAAAGGAGAAAAGGTAAGTGAAACTTGTTTTATTATGGAAAGAGCATGAAATAATACTCTAGAGTTCCATCAGAGCTTGCTCCTCTAGAAAGTGGCTAGATTCTAGCATTTTCTTCTTTTCCGTTTTCTTTTCTTCACTTGGACTGACTGGCAGTTCAAATACTAAAGAATCTTGCTGGTTCCTTATTTGTTGGTACACTAAAAAGGATGGGAGCCTTTTCTGGGTGAAGAGGAAAAAAGGGAGAATCTCAAGTCATTGCAGTACTTTCATGGTTATCAAGACCTGAGGTCCTTCGACATCTTTTGAATCTCCACATTGCAGTTTCTTTGGACCATCACCTTTTATATTGAGTTATTCCACTGACTTCATTCTTATTGGCTTTCATTGCATTCTTTGGGTCAACTGGTGTTTCATTTATAGTCTCACTATCCTAAAGGGGTGTCCTGCAGTCTGTGTCAGAACTTACACAGGCAAAATGGGGATTCTTAAAGTTCTCAATCTGGGACTTGATTCTGCTGATGTTAAAATTGGTTCTCAGCATTCTACAATTCTAATTGTTTCTTCTCTTCTTTTCTTTCATATTTTTCCCCAAAGCTTTTCATGAATATTTTCCTGTTGGTTCAAAAGCTGGGCCTTTTTTTTTTTCTTGCCATATTTTGTGTCCACAAGGCTCTGGAAACAGATGCATTTTGTTCATCCTGATTTTCCATCTGATCTTCTGATTCCCGTGACCAAACTCATGTGCCAGCATTCAGGCGCACAGATCTCTATACATGAGATATAATTAAAGTGGTTTTTCTTCTGATTTGTAAGCCACTTCCACAGAAAATCAAACATGGTCTGCTATGTCAATATCTTCCTCTTTTGTCAACAGGGCGATGTAGGGCTGCCTGGGCCTCCAGGTCCCCCACCATCCACTGGAATACTGGAATTCATGGGATTTCCAAAGGGGAAGCAAGGAGAAAAGGTCTGTAAATTCAGTTTACAAACCCTCTCCCTCTCTATGCTCTTTCATTCACAAATGAGTGAAATTACTGAACAGTGAGAGCTGTTATATTTCCAAATCAAAATAATTTTCTGTACCAATTTATTCTGTCAAATGGTTATTGAATAAAAATATTCTTAGCTCAAAGCATTGTGGACCACTAGAGAATACACACGTCTCAGAAGGAGAAATCTGGAAGCTATTTAAAGGTTTCCGCATTAATCCTAAAATAAGTGAACTGTAGTTTGTTTTTGTTGGACCTGTGAAATTGTGTTGGCTGAAGCTAAAAAATCAATTTAGAAAAATAAATGGAAGTTCCAGCTCTTTTGCCTTGGTGCACGCTACTCTGAAATAATCAGATTTTTTCACCTTTACTTTGTTATTACTGAGATGTGTATTTAGGTCATCAGTGTTTTTGTAAAAGCTGTGTGGTCCTTGAGCTGAAGAGCCTCTAGACACATGAAATTTAGGCATACTGAATTAATCTGGGATTTACACAGGGTGGTTTGGGAGCCCAGTCTGAGCTTGCCTGAACCCCTGTGTAAAGTCATGAGAGAGATTGTTGTACTTGATTGATTTACATCAGTGCGAGGTGAGGCTCAAACAAACCCTATTCCTTCGGGCTCACTCTGGAGTTTGTAAGCAGAGTTGTGAAAACTTTGCTGTCTCATCATGTGTTATTTTGCTGCTTTCACGAGGCACTGTGCATGTTGCAGTTTCCTAGAAGATGATATGAAATGCCTCTAGTTTGACTTGCAGCAGCTGGGGACAGTGGAGCAGCAGTTCCCAGGCAGTGGTGATTGAAGCTGTGGGGAGTAGCCAGAGGATGCACCAGCACAGTGCTGAGAGCCCCTTGATCTGGCACATGGTGACACAAACCCCGTGTACTTGCTGACAAACAAATTACAAGGCCTTACTTTAGGAGTCAGGAGCATGGCGGGTGGGTAGGGGAAGGTCTTGCTTTCACAGACACAGTGATGTATTGTGTTTGTGTCTTCCACCTTGCCAGGGAGAGCCAGGTCCTCGAGGATTCCCTGGAGACCAAGGATTGCCTGGCATCCCGGTAAGGACAGAGGAGTGTTTTTAACATATGCCTAATAGGGGTTAGATGGTTAAACAACCTCTGAATAGCTCACAAGGCTTCTACAGGAGTTTCTAGGCACCAGAGAACTTTGAAAATCTGATTAAAATGTTCACAAGACTTTTTGAAGAGTGTAACTGTAATCTGATAGTTTTTCATCCTGTAGATACAAAGAAGATAATGCTGTCCTACTACAGACTTACAAAGCAGCCAAGATTTCAGTACCTGTAGTCTGCTCTTTGGAGAGACCTGCACAGAGCTCTACCCATGTCATGGCCACTTGATGGCAGTGTTCCTTGTAGCACAGACATTTTAAAAAATGCTAGTTTTTTACCTTTAATTATATGTAAACATGTCTTTTGTTATTTTACTTTAAAGCTGTAAAGCACATGCAGATCTTTCCTTCTGTCCATATATACCCAGTTAAAACGGGCTGTTTAATATTAGTGCTCATCAACTCAGCATGGTGTACATCTTCTCTATATGAATTAAGAAAAACAATTTACCCCTGAATTCCAGTGAACTATTTCCCAGCTTAAAACTTTTTGTAAACAAAGGTTGTTTCAATAAGTTTAGGGAATAAATATTTTTAGGAACTTCTGACTACTAAGATAAATTGTTTGGCAGTTTCTTCAGTGTACAGATGTTCTTAGGAGAAATACGTGCAAGAAAAACCTGTACATGAAGCACAGGTTTTTATTAGCCTTTCTGGACATGTTCCATTATGAGCATGTTTAGCTTTATGCATCACAGGAGACCCATTGAAGCTGATGAAATTGAACATATGTGCAAACTTAACCACAGCCGTGAGATATTTTAAGATTGAAGCCTGGAAATTGCTTAACTACTGTAACTCTTGCTGAAATTAAATCCTGGTGTTCAATCTCTGGATTTGATACTTCTTGCTGACTGGGAAAACCACCAAACATTTCCAAATGTTGACCGTGAAAGTGCTAGTTTTGTGTCATTCTTGGGCTTTGGAAGGGAAAAGTGTGCTCTGAGCATTCCCTTGAGCTGCTGCTGTTAAGAAGTGAGACTTGAAATAATTTCTCAATGTAGAATAGAATACAGAATAGCATTGGCAGGTCTTTGCTGTCTATAACGTGGGGTCACTTGCAGTTGCTACTGAAATATGTGCCATAGTTTAAATGGATAGAAGCCTTGGGGAATAAAGCAGGTACTATACTGCACGTACTGCCAAGTCTGGTTGAAAGAAGTTTTTCTTTCTGGGACAAAGTAGTCCCAACAGAAAGAGTCAGTTCCCTTTGTCTCTTTATTGTACTGTTTGTATTAATAAAAGGGTTTGTGTTCCCTTTACTGAGGGATGTGCTGTTAAATTCCAAACAGATCACAGAGATTTAATGTTGACATTTTTCCACAGGGCTTTGGAGGTGTTGGAGAAAAAGGAGAAAAAGGTGTGCCTGGCTTACCGGGTGGAAGGGTAGGTAACTTCACAAAGTCCTTAAATGGCTTTTCTCTAACACATGAAGTGGGCCTTTCATCAACAGAAGTATTCCCTGCAGAGTTGTGCTCCTACTTAACAGAAAGACCAAGACATGCTGTTCTGCGCGTGCAGAATAAATTGTCAGATGGAAAGTCTTGACCACACTAAGATTTATTGGTTTTGTGATTACAAAGTAACACCTAAGTTCCTAGTAAGCTGAGACACGGTGACTTCCTTAACTTGAACTGCCTCTTAGAAAAACAATGATTAAATAAGACAAGCTTGCTTTTTTCAGTTATTTTGTTAAATTCTTCATATTGTGATTGTTAATAATTGAGAGATAAGAAAAGCAGTGGTAGCTTCTCCTTTTGAAAATTTTAACTTTTCATTCCTTGATGCTGAGATATTTGAAACCTGATCAAGCTGAGATGGAGCCTCCAAAAGCTGATTTCTTTGCTGTTCTAGGGCCTTTTGGGACTGGATGGATCTGATGGAATTCCAGGGAGAAAGGTGAAATTTCCTTTATTTTTTTTTGTACTGAAGAGTTACAGAAGCCCTCTAACTGCTTAAGATCTACTGACTTCTTTATCTAGTGGCTCCAAGTTCTCTGATGGATAAATATACCTGCCTTATTGAAACAGTTAAGCTGAGTAGAAAGTCCTTCAAAAACTGTAAATCCCTTGAACTGTTTCTCTAATTAACCCTATGTGTTCAGTCACTTTCTTCTATATTTTATGTATGTCCTTTTCAAAATATAGTGCATGTGATGGTCTCTCCAGTATGATCTAATTAATATTTGTATGTTAAAATTATATCATTAAAAACAAGCCCTTTGTGACAAGTTTCTCAGCAATACTGGATGTAAGCTATATGGGGAGCTGCAGCATCCCAAGGCTTCAGAATCACAGGCAAGATTCGAAGTTAAAGTTCCTTGTTCCAGAGCTCTTAGAATGTCCTAGTTTATCAGCTGTGGCAATGGGATTTGAAATCTATACTGGGCCAGTTTGGATGTGTTACCAAACAAAAGCAGTAGATTTCCAGTCAGACACCCAGAAGGGAAATTTTGGTGTCCCTGAGAATGCTACCAGGAAATGGGGAGCTGGAGAGCTGCATCTCCCAGTGTTACTTTAAATGTTTTGGAGCCAATAATTTTTTAGAAGGGGAAAAGAGTGGAGGGAAAATATGTGGGACAAGGAAAAGAATGTTTTAGACTTAATTCTGCAAGCATTTCTACAGTTCTGTGAGAACCCCTAGGTGTTAGCACCTCCTGATTGGCACACCTTCAGCCTGCTCAGGAGTTCTCACCATCTTCACAGCACAAGGAGGCCTGAAGGAACTCTAGTATTTTGTGAGTGCTGAGAAATTGATACCATCAGTTTTCTCTTTAATTCTTCTTCAAATGTTTGATAGGACAAAGAATTGGGTTTGTGATTTAAGTCCAGGCTCTGCAGATATCTCAGCTAGCAAATAATGCTACTTATTGTCTCACTGTGTATCATTGTTCCCTTATGTGATTTTAAAGGGCCATCCAGGTGTTCCAGGCTATCCAGGACTGGATGGAGTCGAAGGCATGAAGGTAACTTCTCACTAAAGCATTGGTTTTTTTAAGATATTTGCATGAATAAATAAGTATCATTGCTCCAATCAAACCTCCTGTTTGCCCCTATATCAGTGTCATTTTCAGTATGTTTCAGTTACTCATTCACCTTATTGTTCAGCATGAAAATGAGTGGTTGCTGAGCTGTGAATGCTCAGGTATTTTAACGATTTGTCAATGTTAATCATGGAGCTTCATGACTTAGAATTGTAGGTGTAGCCTTTCTGGTCTCCTTTTTCCTTACACCAATGCCATATTTATTTGACTATTGAGGCAAGATTAGGTGGAAGTAAGTGGATAAGTAAGATAGTTGCCAAGTCTATCTGAAGTCTTGGATCACAGATCTACGAGTATGGGCAAGCCTGAGAACATGTTTAATTTCTTGTACTGGAGATAGGTGATGCATAGCAGACATTTTCAGGGTATCTTACAACTTGGGCAGTCAGACAGCTGGAAACTGAATGGAAAATGATTGGATAGTAGTTTGCTGTGAAAACACTGATCTGCCACCAAGACTGCAGACTTGTAAAATGCAAATACTGAAGGGATTTTTTGTGCAAAGCACATGGAAGAAGTGGAAGTTTACGTACAGAGGAGTATTGCTGGAAGAAGCAACAAAGTGTGCACTGCCTTGGCTCACTGCATGGTGTTTATGTGATAAATATGATGGCAATTTGGACAACAGCCAAATTTTGCCCTTGCATTTTTACAGAGGATCTGATAGCCTTTGAGAGTGTCAGTGAGAGGAAGGAATGACACTGCAGTTTGTCACAACTTGCTTGTTCTATCTGGATGATTTTGTGAAGGAATCTATTTTTCTGTAAGCTTCTATTATGGAAATTCAGTATCCCAAGGCAACAGATAACTGCAGTGATGAAAGCTTTTAAAAATGAGATAGCTCCTAGCTATCTCATAGCTTTTACCACAAAGCGAACAGATATTATTTACCTGATATTGGTCAGTGTACTGATATAACTGGTCTCCAGTACACATTGTATATACATGTCTATGCTTCCTATTGAGGTAACTGGAGACCTTCAGAGGATAGCTGGGTAGCAGCAGCCATCTTATCTGAAGCAGCCATCAGTTTCATCAGACAGGAACGATGTAAGTCAGAACAGCAGATGATTATGAATAGCAGAACAAAGTGAATTCTTCAGCAAGACAAAGAATGATGGTTACTCAGTGAATGACTGCAGACACTGGCACCATAATACAGTCTGTTTCCTGACAAGCAGCCTCCTCTCCATCACCCATCTGAATGTGGTGTGAATTTGTTTTCTTTACAGGGTGAATTAGGTGACATCGGTCCCCCAGGCCCTCCTGTCATTATTGACAGGGAAGGTGTAGTCATTTCAGGTACACATTTCCATTTTGTTTTGGAACTCATCTAAAGCACTTTTTCTGATCCAACTTACTTTCTTACTGTATTTTACCACTTCCCCATCCTGTATATTGGGTCTAACCCATCTCTTGTTATTTTTTCTTTATTTCTGTATTGTTGATACACATATGTTTAGTCCTTTTTTTATAACTTCAGAATTTACAGAAAGCCATTCATCCTCACATTGCAGAATGATGTGTTTCATGGCAGAATGAAATGTCTTGCCTGGGAGACAGACTCTGTGTGAGCACGGGCATATGCTGTGTCTACTCTGTAGACAGACTTCAATCTGTCTTCAGTGTACCAAGGAAAAAAGGCTTACTGGTGCTGCTTGGTAAAGGGTGCTTTGAGTGTCATTCTTCTGTTATTTGTTGTCCAGTGTGGTAAGGATATTGTTGAGAAAATTAGCTTAATTAGTGCTGCAGCTGACTGAGGCCTGCATGGGAACAGTCTCTGAGGCCATAAAGGTAAGGGGACATTGTATGGTCTCTCCTATTCTTTCTCCTTCACATGTAGTCAAGTTTGAAACAATCTCTTTAACTCAGGAGGAATTTTTCTCAATATTATTAGCTTTGACTAACAGGCTTTCTGCTCACATCTTGGCAGCCGTTGCTATCTGTGAGATCAGTGGCCACTACAGTAACTGACAGAACACTCTTTCAGCAGAAATTCTGATGAGATTGTCTTCCTTGCTTTCCTCTTTCTCTTAATAGGTGCCCCGGGTGACCCTGGAAACCCAGGAGTACCTGGTCCTCCAGGAGATGAAGGGATCATTGGTTTACCAGGCCTTCCAGGAGCTCCGGGGTTTCCAGGCCTGGAGAGAGGTAAAGCAGCTGCTGCCAGTGCTCTTGCTGAGGGTTTTGTGGAGAAGTGTCTGGGTAGTGGCCTGGAGATGGTGAAGGTATTGGAGCAAGCCTCTCCCTGCTCCTTCAGCTGGCTGATTTGCAGGCTGCTGTATGAGAAATAGGAGGCAGGGATGACACATAGGGAAGCCAGTTGTGTTGACTTGGATGGGAGCAGAATTAGTGCCACAATTATTACAGCCCAGGTAAGTCTTCACATGTGAATATTTGGTGTGGCAGTGTACACAGGAGGCTGTGGTTTGATTTCTATTTTTAGTGTGCTGATTGGCAGAAATTTTCTTATATTTTAAATTATAATGAATGTTTCTGAAATTTTTAATGACTTTTTATATTTACAATAAAGAGCTAACAGAATGGCTTGATAAACCCACTGGGGGTACAACCTATGTGTCCCATCAAAGACCTCACAAAAAAATTTCTGTTTCACTTGAATGTCATCTGGGGAATTCTGGCCTGCAGTAATCCAGAGACTAGGAACTACCAAGAAAATCAGAAAATTAGCCCCCCTCAGTCTTACATAGTTTATTGTCTGATTGATCAGTGAGACTTAAATGCAGTGCTGTGAAGTTTTTTTGGATGACCAAAGGAGTGTGTAAATGGGAGCCAGTTGGTCCCTCCAATTAGTACTTTTTCATTGGTGTACAATTATAAATTGTTCTGTGCTAGCATGATTGTGGTTCAGGGTACAACAGTAATTACCTTAACATTAAAAATACTTCAGCTGGAGAGCTGTTCATTGTGTCATTGTTGTCTAGATGGAATGGGCCCTGGAGGGTCTCCAGGTATTCCAGGAGTGAAGGGTGAAGTTGGAGAACCAGGAAGAGCAACACTTGGATTACCAGGCCCTCCCGGCAGAGGTGGTTTACCAGGTCTGCCAGGAGCACCAGGATTGCCTGGTTCACCACGTATGTAGAATTTTTGCATCTATTTTTGTATTGGATTCAGAGTGAAATAGGATAAATAAACATTTATATATTTAGTTCTTTGCCAGCAAGGATTATTCATCTGTAAATTGTAAATGTTTGACTGACACCTCATTGTGGTTGTAGCTCACAGACTTATATATATCAGCAGATACTCCTATAAAGTAAGACAACAGACCTAATTATTGTTAAGTGTGGTAGCCTGAGAGACTGAAGCACAAAGTTGTGTTGACACAATTTATGACACAAAGAACTTTGAAGGTCTAGGCTAGTCTCCTATTCACTTAGGTAAAGGACAGACCATCACCTTATGAAAACCTCAGGTAAATGTCGGTCTTGTGAGTAGGTAGTTTGGGTACCAGGAGTCAGACAGGATGCCTAAAGAGACAGTTTCCAGATCTAAGGAAATGGGATTTTGTTTTTATGTGTTCATTCGTATGGATTGTACTGATTAGATTAATTGTGTATTGTTTTGTTCTCCTCAGAAACTGAGTATTACACGATCAAGGTTTATTTTACAAAACTGTGTTTCACCATTCTGCCATATGCTGTTCTTTTTTTGAGAGCGAACCCTACAGAACAGGGGACTCTCCAGTGATGCAGTCAGTGAGCATGGTCTCATAAAATGATTTTCTGTGGAGAAGAAATAAGTGTTCTCTTATCAATAACTGTTTGCTAGTCAAATCTGGCTCACTTTTCTGCAAAGTCTGTAAAGCTCCTGCAGCTGTGTTTAGCTGATGGCTGCAGTTTGTTTCCACGGAGCAGCAGGCAGGTGCTGGTCAGCACTCCATCTTACTGTTGTCATGGAGGGGAAGGGTTTTCAGACAATGTAGTTTTAGATTATGTTTGATCACTTTCCGCTGCTGTTTCCATCAGCTTATGTTTCATTCTATTCAGCATATAAAGAGATGTAGACAAAAATCCTGCAGTCATGAACTGAGGGACAGGAAAAGTCCCCTTAACCCTTTTGCCCTTTAGTATCTTTCCTGAGCTGCAGCCACTGAATGAAAGTCATTTGCCCTTCTTTACGTTACCTGTCCACAGTTTGGTGAGTTCTTTGGTCAACTGGTGAATCTGTGAAAAAGTGCAATGGCAGATTAGAGGAATGAAACTCTGTTGCATCCACACTGCAAGAGCTTTTGCTTTTCTGTGTGAGGAGCTAGATGCAAATGTGACGGAAACTGCAGCCCATAGTACCAACCAAGATCCATCTCCTTATGTTACATCCACAGTTGCAGTTTCATCTGGTGCCAGTTGCATCACCGATGTTGCAAGTCAATAATGAGCTGTTATCAGCCTTCTCAAGTCTTTTCCTTGCCTTCTTTCTGCATATAGGCCCTTCAATCTCCCCAGGGACAATCCTGAGTGGAAGGACTGGGACCCCAGGGGAGCCCGGGCAAAGAGGGCTGCCAGGAGCTTTGGGTCCAAAGGGCTACAAAGGTAACTGACTCTTGTTTTGAGAGAGCTTTTCAGCAGTCACTGGGCTGAAAGATATTTACACGTGGTTAATATCCTAAGGGATGAGTTTTAAGTGTCTTTATGACAAATCACAGGAGCTAACAGCTCCATGGCCAGTCATCTCCAGTTGAGGGGGTTGTTGTAATTTACTGTGAGGGGAAGTATGGATTTGTTTTCTTTGATAGCTATCTCTTCAAAAACGCACAAGACCTCCCTAAAACTCCCCTAAATCCATCTGTTTAGGAAAGTTTATCCTTTGGCAAGAGGTCTAGAAGTGCTGAGGTTCATGCTGCACATGGCTGTTTGGTGATGGACATTGCATGGAAAATAAACTGGGGAAAACCTGAGCTCCACTTGCTTGGCACTCACATCACCTGAGCAGAGGAGGCATAAAATCAAATCATATGAGAATGGCTTTGTCTTAATTGAATCAAATACTGCTTTTGGAAATCTTACAACTGTAAAGGGTCTTTATCCAAAAGAAACTCAGTTTGGAGTGTTGACTGTTTTCCAGGAGAGGCAGGTGATTGTGCTTGTGATGGAGGAGTTACAAGAGCTGGTCTAAAAGGCATCTCAGGTCCACCAGGTCCATCAGGAAGCCCTGGTGTGCCTGGTGCCAAGGGTGTTGGTGGAGACCCAGGTTCTGTGGGAGCACCAGGACTGCGAGGCCCTCCGGTAAGGCAGGAGGAGTTCATGTTGGTTGTTGTGAATTACAGGAGTGCCCATGTGCAACTGCTGGTCTTGAATTTACTGAGAGCAGAACACTTCCCTCCCCCCCACCCTGCCCCCCTCCCCCCAGTTGCTTTTATTTGTTTGGATTTTAAAGAAAAGCAACCTGGAAGCTGATCTGTGTGGATATATTATCAGCTATAAAAATGGGAGGACAAATGGTTCTTAAGTTCTGAGAACTGCACATTCATCAGTCAAGGGAAAAGTGGTAACAGTTATTCATCCCAGGATTTCTTGGAAGTAGACATACATGGATTAGATCCAGGGCCCTTCCTAAGTGAGGGCTGGCTGGAGAAGCAGTTGTACATGTGCATGGAGAGAAGATCCGAAAATTCAAACAGGGAGATCTTTCTGCATCATTGCTCATAGCTATAAAA
The DNA here is from genome assembly GCA_013397175.1 of Platysteira castanea. Classification (NCBI taxonomy): domain Eukaryota; kingdom Metazoa; phylum Chordata; class Aves; order Passeriformes; genus Platysteira; species Platysteira castanea. The sequence continues at coordinate 137,996 of VYXC01006772.1, read as the reverse complement.
ACTGTGGACCACAGATGCAGTCTGCTTCCTAACTGCTGTATGCTAAGTACATTAATGAGAGTTGAGCTCTGCTTTTTATCAAACAGCAACCATAACAAATAGGATTTTCCAAAGTGCTGAGCATTGCTCATTGCAAGTATTTACTTTTGAAAGTTGTAGTCCATAAAGATACCAGTCTTTTGTCTTCAGAGTATCTTTATCACTGTCAGTAAGTGCAGCACACCAAGCAATAGGGAAGAAGATTCATTACTTAGGTCTCATTATATCATGAGTGATGTAATGTTCTCAGATGCCCTGCAAGATTGCTGTCACTGTTACCAGGGTTTGGCTTGCCACTGTGGAGCTGTAGTGACATTAGAAACAGCTGAAAATAATCAAACCTCTCTTTTTTTTTTTTTTTTTCCCCCAAGGTAATGTACACAATAGAGAACCCTCTGGAGATTCTGTCTGATCTGGTCATTGTGTCCTGTCCTCATATGACATTTTTAAGAAGCAAAGCCTTTTCTCTGCCTGTTCATGTTCCTTTTCTTTATCTCTTGGTCTCTAGGCTTCAGCTGGTCAGCAAGGACTTCCAGGCCTTAAGGGAGAAAAAGGGGATCCATCCTATGCAACAGTCAAAGGTGCTCGTGGGGACCGCGGTGCGACAGCGCCCAGAGGACCTTCAGGCATCCCGGGAACTCCGGGCAGGGATGGACTTCCAGGCTTGCCAGGCCCACCAGGCCCTCCAGTAAGTTCAGATTAACTTAGTAGTAGTACTTCAGAACTGGAATAAGGAGCAGAGAAAATAGCCAGGCCTTGTAAACTAGTCCTGATTAGCCCTGTGGTAAATCTCCAAATACATAAAAATCTCGCAGTCCCTGAGCACAAATTTGTCATGGTCAGGATTAAAAATTGGAAATCCTAATGCCTCTATCAAAAGATAAACTTTAGTAAACCCTAATGCTGTTCTATGTTGTGTCCTAAAACACAAAAGACGTTGTAGGCATAATTGAAATTAAAAAATCACACCAGAATCTTACTAATTAAAAAGAAAGTAAATGTCTTTCAGAATATGTAATATTTTCATTTTGGCAAATACAGCATAAAATATTCTTTGTAATAGTCACCAAGTTTTACTGCATTTTAAAATAAGGATGGATTATTTACAGTGGTTTCTATATACCTTTTCAGGCTCACATGAACCTTGCACAGAACAAACCAAACTCTTACACAGTCTTAAAAATGGTAGTGGTGGATATTCTTTCTGCATCCCTTTGATTTTCAGCCGTAGTTGTCTTTGCTGTGCACAGGGTGATGGTGGACTGGGTTTCCCAGGCGAAAAAGGCCTGCCAGGATTACCTGGCTCCAAGGGCCATCGTGGAGAAACTGGTTCTCCTGGCGTTGGATACCCAGGTCCTAGTGGAGTTCGTGGACCACCAGGTGACCCCGGAATGGATGGGTTTCCAGGACAAGCAGGTCTTCCAGGCCCTCCAGGTAGGTGTTGCTGGGCCTTCTCTTACTGTAAAATGGCATAAAGCTGCAAGTCAAATGGTACTCAACTTACTGCTGTGCCTGTGGCCAGACCAGAAGATTGCATTAGGCTAAAGACTGCTCTTCAAATTAATTGAAACTCATCTGTGGGCTCACTAGACCTCACATAGCAGTCACAGCTTTCTCAAGTTGTCATGTTCAGGAGGACACAGATAATAAGCAATAAATACTTAAGCAGTCCTGAAACGCCAAGAGTATTAGCTGGACCTACTCCTTGACTGTTGCTGGAGAGCCGTTTTACACCAAAGGAGGTTAGGAAGAGTGATAAAATGAGGTTTTTAAAAACACTTAATTCACTGTCCAGATAAATATAGTAATTCACTGACATCTGAGATGTCTGAATCAGTTTTCAGAACTGTTACTATTATTGAAATAAGACCTCCAGATTTTTTTAAAAGACACAATGGTAGTACATTGTATGAATGAACAGGTGTTGATTAAGAAGAGATTGTCATGACAGTCAGGTAGGGAGTTCAGTTAAGACTTGTGCACCCAGTTCTGAGCTGTGTTTGCTTCCTTGAGGTACTATAGTTTGGCTCAGTTGGTGTGTCATTATATGCACCTAAAGCATACCATAATGACAAGTGATAAAGGCAAATATGGGTTTGATAATATTTCATATATGATGTTTTATGCTCATTCTCCAATTGAGTTACATGGAAATTCATGTCTAAACTTTTTATGAAAAAATGTTTTCATTACAAAATGACTGCAGAAAGCTTATCCCAGTGTCTTGATTCCATGTCAGCCATTTAAATATAACTTAAGGTAAATGGTATTTTTCCTTTGTCACTGCTGATTTTCAGTGTATTTTCCATGCTGTGTATACTTGGGGTTCTAGGTTTGTAATTCTGTCTGTGTCAATAATGCAGAGTGAGTAATGTATTTGCAGACATAATATTGTGGCATAGATTTCTGGACTGATAAAGTGGTGCTCTGAGTTCAAAACCCTTGGTGGTAAGACTACCACAGTGAGAGGGGTTGGCAGAGGGATCTCAGAGCCAGAGGGAGGTGAGAGCAAGGCCAGGGCAGCACCGGGAGGTTGTCGGATGTGCTGGATGGCGATATTACCTCACACCAGTGTCATGCTGGCTTGTTGTGGGGTGAGGAGACAGCTAGTATTAATGTCCCCCAGGGACAGTCTGCATAAGCTTTTTTTCCAATTCAAGTCACAGGCTAAATGCTAAAAGCTTTACTAATTCTTACTTGTGAATGCTTACATCTTTGTTCAGTAAATTGTCTCTTACGGCATCCGCTAAATTAAAATTGCATTGTGAGATAAGTAAAACTAAAATGCTCTGTGCACGATATGAAGTCCAGATATTCTGTGGAGCACATCAGAAGCCAGCTTATTATGAATGCTACATCAAAGCTTTGGGAACAATGAACAGTCCTTTGTAGGAGAGTATCTATAGTCCGAATATGTGGGAAAGGGAGTAAGTCATTAGCCAGCTCAGTTTGCACCTCCATAGAGATGTGTAAGAAAACTTGTGAATGCATCCTTCGTCCCATACTAGGAAATAATTTGCATACATTAACAGACCCTTTGATGTAGTAAATTTCATCTAATATTAAAGAAATGTGTGTGGGTGGAAGAAATAATAATTTCTTATACTGTCCAGATTGAAAGGCCTTATCATGAAAATGAGAAAAGACATTTAAAGAGTCTGTGACTTACTGAAGTTACCACGTCAAAGACACCACTAAGGAATTTTCAAGTTTGTGCCGTAAAACAGGGTGAAACAGTCTGGCTTTGGAAGTCTAACTCTGTATTTTACAAAAAGCTAGACTGTTTCTACCTGGCATTATGTGATTACTCAAAATTGTTGGAATTGCCCATATTTCACTTTAATGCCTGATGTGATGGTTTCATAATTGTTTAATTTCCTTGATACTCGGATATTATTGTGTAAACTGTGGGAAGGCAAAGTGTTAAGTAGCTAGGGAAGGTAAAGTTTTGATTATATAATTTTTACAGTTAGCCCTGCTTACATAATTACAAGGAGACAGTCCTATTTACATTTCAGCTATTCTCACATGAAATATCCATTATTCAAGTATTCTACTGCTGAATGTAAATAATGTAAATGTAAATATGTAAATAATGTAATGTAAATGTAATAATGTAAAATACAGAATGTGCTCTTGTACAGAGATGTTTTCGGAAAACATTATAAAAAGTTCTTAAGGTCATGTGATGTGAATGGAACTCTATCAATTAAAACTTCCCTTTCCATGCCAGTTGTAGCCCAAATGCCTGGTTTTTGAAAAATGTCATTCTTTATTGTACTGTATGTCTCAGAGAAGGACCTCAATGCTTTATTTTACAAAGCCTTCAGCATCAGGCTCACATAGGATTGCAGAGGAGCAGAAATAAAATGTTTCTTTTGTGTTGGAGATCGTTCAGGTAAATGTGATGTGCTGGAAACTGTGATAATGACTCGTAAATTTCATTCCATGGAAGAGGGATTGCTAGTGCAAACAGAGCCTTTTTTTAAGAGGTAGGAGTCAGTCAAAGAGCTCTGCAATTGATGGGTCTTGTTTGCTGCTAATAAACTTTTAAGCCTTGTGATTATTTGTCAGTCTGAGAGACTGTAGAAAATATAGTTTTGAGAGTAAGGCTGAAAGAAAAAAAAATCCTTGCTATTCCACCCTCTATGCATGCACATCTCTGCCCTAACCTCTTGGGAAGAAGTTTGTTTTAAACATCTGTCAGTATTCTCTCTATATATATTTATTTCACCTTAAATGTGAAAGTACACATTTATTTTAGAATTTCACACTACAGCATACTGGTTTTACCCAGTTTAGAAAAAAACTTGCTCAAGTTTTAACAGTTAAGAATACCTGTCAGCTCACACTGACTTCAAATGCTCTGAGCCTGGACCTGGAGCTGTTGGAGTCTCAGAGCCCCTGCGATAGAAAGGAGAAGTTGCTGGGTGGAGTCCTGGGTCTCATGGTACAAGAAGTCCACAGCAATAGATGCTGACTTTTACTGGTCATGCAGGAAGTCAGCAGTAGGGATGAGACGAGACAAATACCAGGCTCCAAATGCTTTTTGTTTAACATCACATATTTGAGCTGTCAGCAGTGCTTGATGTGCATAAGTTCACTTGCAGCCACTTATGATGTGTCCTGTAAAAACATCTGGGTACTCAGTGTTCCTGTTCTGTGTCTGAAAGGGGCTGTGTGCAAGCTCAGTGTTTCTTTGTTGTAGGTATCACCTTGCCCTGCATAGTTCCTGGAGCATATGGGCCCCCAGGGACTCCCGGCTTTCCAGGACTGCCAGGTAGGGAGACAAGATGATGTAATGACTGGCTGAGTGCCAGGCAGCACTTATTCCTCAAGGAAGATAATACCTCCTAATTAATCCTCCTCCAAGTGATAGTTATTCCAGAGGGTTAACTGGCAGAACAATGTCCTTTTTTTTTTTTTTCCAAAGTGACTAGGCCTAAATCCCATGGAGGATCATATGGACTGCACCATTTTTTAGCCTTCATGTAACCTTGAGCACAAACCCTCTGCTTCTGTGTTTATGTAGCTCATGAACAGCCATAGCTTTGAGACTTTATTTAGCTTAAATTGTGTATCCAGCACCAGCTTTGCAGAAAAGATCTGACCCTGTTTTCTTGTGCTGTGTTTTTGTCTTCCGCTATTCATTTGTTGATATTATTAATTAATGTCTTTTTACCCTTAGGTCCCAAAGGCAGCAAAGGCTTTTCTGGCATTCCAGGCCAACCTGGTTTACATGGGTCTAAAGGACAGCCAGGGTCTCCAGGAATAATAGGCTTGCAAGGGGAACCTGGTAAGAGGGCAGTTGCTGGAGTTCTTTTTATTGTCTGATTAATGTGTACAATACTTTATCAAAAGAGTTATCTGACCTTCTGGGCCACTTCTGCCTCATGCAGTCATAATGCTCCTTTGAGAGTTCCACTGTGCTCCTTGCAAACACAAGCAAATGGTTTCAGCTTGGGAGAAAGCAAAGGAAATGTTCAGGATGTTGATCACCTGCCTATAACACTGTATCACTACCGGGAGAAAAGAGGACAGTCAAGAGTTTATTTCTCCAGAGACCATTGTCATGTGCTTTGTTCCAGCTTAGGTTAACTACAAATTTAGTGTGACACTTATTTTAAGCACTGTGGTACTCTGGGGAAGGTACACAGTGTTTGGACTCATTTTAGCCATGGGAATTTGTGATAGTTGTGTAAAGAAAGAGCAAGAAGCGAAGGTGATGAGGGTTAGGGGTTTTGTCCTTTTGCTTAACCTGCCAACTAGTGAAACCAAGCTTGGAATGCTTTATGTAGCTGCAGCTCCTACACACTTCAACAGTATTCTTTTCTTTAAAAAGCCCCAAAAAACCTAAACCTTTCAACAGTTTAATCACTTTCTATCACCAATTATTGTTTCTAATTCAGTACTGAAGTATTCTGCGGCTTCTGAAGCAACTTTTTCTTTCATGGAAATTTTAAAAATGTGTATTTTATTTGGGATGCTATTGGAAGCAGCTATTCTGTACTTCTGCTGAGTGACTTTTACTGGTCTTCTCTTTAAGGCTTCCCTGGACCTCGAGGAGAGCAAGGCTCACAAGGACTTCCAGGACTTGATGGAACAGATGGTTTGCCTGGGAAAATGGGTGCTTCAGGCTTAGCTGGAATAAAAGGAGCTCCTGGAGATGTATTTGGTGCAGAGAGTGGAATCCTGGGAGAGCGTGGCCGACCTGGACTTCCAGGTGATAAAGGGCTTACAGGTGATACTGGATTTCCAGGACCAAAAGGTAAGCTGATACTGCTTGTGTCTGGGAATATTAAAACTATTTTTCTTTCAAAGACCCTTCCTCTTTCCAGTCACTTTAAGATAATGCAACTCCTCTGAGTTGCTCACAGATGGTGATTTACTGGTTTTCTCTCAGAATCTAATACAACTCAAAGGCTTTTATTAAAACTCACTTTTTAATTAGAAGTGTTAATTTTGCTTTATTTGTTCTGTAACCTCCCATCTCTCTGTTTCCAGGGCTGGATGGAAGACCAGGCCTCCTGGGTATTAAAGGTGAACAGGGTCATCCAGGATATTCAGGTGTCCCTGGACTGCGGGGACCTCCTGGCCCTGGAGGTCCTTTTGGCATTAAGGGAAAACCGGGACCCTTGGGGCCAGCTGGCCTTGCAGGAGCACCAGGTGTGTAATGTTTTCCAGTGAAGACAAGTAGCTGAGCTGAGCTCCGCGGTGTTGAAGTGTGGGAGAGGTTTGACATTTACTCAAAGTGAGCTCCAACCACTGGTTAGGGGTAATAGCGTGCAGCATCTGAGCCTGTTGACTCTGACTGCTGGGCAGTGCCTACCTGGAAATGTTACCCCAGTACGGTAGAAAGTACAGCAGAAAGATAGAAGAAAGCATCTTAAATGTCGTGATGTTTTTAACATCTTTGCTCCTACATGCTGGCTGTATCATCGACTAATCTTCATTTCCCATTTTCATCACAATTAATTTCTGATGTGTGAGGTTGCTTGAAATGTGATTTAGATCAAATATTGTTGGCTTTCTCAGGACAAGCACTTGTATTCTCTGTCTTTATCTTTGCTGGAGCAGAAGAGAACTTTATTTCCCTTCACTCAAGAAGAAAAAATCCCCCAGCACTTGAGTACAGCAGTATCTGTCAAGCTGTACTGACTAAAGTGTTTCATAACAGTATACGAGAGCCTTGAGAACCAAGCAAAGAGAGACCTGGGAATTGGTAGGTAATGGTCTGGGACATAAAAGTGCTCTTCTGGCATGTAGGATGACAGTGCTGAAGCACAGTGGCAACAAATGAATGAAAGCAGTAACATCATTTGAGATGAAAATCATAGAGTTTTTCATTTTTTAAAATTTGAATATTTGCATTCCTTCTGCCTCTCTGTTGTTTTACATTTATGGTCTGTATACCACATTTGACTTTTCTTCAACTGTTTTTAAAAACCTCCCATTGCTAGCTGCAAATGACGATGATAAGCTCCAAATAACTAAGTTTTTTTGCAGCTGTTGTCTCCCTAAATCATTAATTTCTTTTGTACCCTTGTTCTCTCTGTTTACATATTTTGTCTGTTTTTTCCTTCACCATGTTTCTATTCCATTTATCATCAACTCTCCATTTCTGATGTCACACTGTTTGGTTATGGGTTCTTCACATAGGCTGTCAAGGTGAGAAAATGCAGTGTAGCATAAAAGCTCATGGACTAACAACCCAGCTTTTAATGCTACAAGAATTGCATTGACCATAGGTGATACCCCTTATCATTGCTAATCAACCCAGAAGGTAAAGAACCATTGTAATGAGGATGCTCAGACAGTAACAAAGTCTCAAGCCTATAAAGAAATCATTAATATGCAGAGATTTTAAGTGTGTGTGTTTTCTTTGTCTTCTTAAATAAGGCAGCTCTTTCATCTGCTTAAAAAAATACTGGCTTGTAGCATAAAGCCCTGAGTATAACAGCTCGAATATTGACTGCTACTGGTGCAAATGTAATTTTTCAGAAGCCATCTGATTTTTCCTTCTCTTCATTCCTTTGGATCTGAGCATTCTGTTTTCAATGGTTTAAGCCTTTGTTTAAAATTGTAAACAATTACAAAGCTTCAGCTAGAAACATTTAGAGGCAAAATAGTGCATATGGTATTGGTTTTGTGACAGCACAATCAGCTCATTCTGTAGTGAGCAATTGGCTCTTGAGGAGTACAGTTCAACTACCAAGGTGAAAAAAGGAATTTGTGAAAACAAGCCTGTCCAGCTGGTTGATCTCTGGGTCACCCAGAGGATGGGGTAGGGAGCAGCTGCTGGCATTAATGATGCTCCCCATTCAGTCTTGGCTGCCTTGATGACAAAGGTAAGGCTGTGCATTACAGGTCAGTGTCGGGTGGTCAAAAATGGATACATCATAAGGGGTTTCACTCTTGCCAGTTGTGTAGTGATGTAGGCAGTAACCCTCCTTGTAGGTATTTTATTATTAGATGACTAATGCTTTTGCAGTTCTAAGCTTTATGCCTTCTAGTAGGCTGCATGTGCCGTAAGGTCCATTTGTCATTAAAAACAACGCTGTGTTTAAAGAGCTTGGGAAGCTGCCACAAATTGTCCTAATTTTGTGCAATATCCTCTATTGAGTTCTTTCTTATATTCATTCAGGACTTCCTGGAGTCAAAGGTGTGGCTGGGGATGTAGGACCACAAGGCCCTGCTGGTATGAAAGGTTTCCCAGGTCTTGATGGTGCTCCAGGCTCTCCTGGGGAAAGAGGATTCTTAGGGCCACCTGGGCCTTTTGGTCAAGATGGACATCCAGGTTTCTCTGGGCCAAAAGGTAGGAGTTTCAGTCTTGAGATTGCTGTGACCACAAAAAAATAATCTTGCTGATACTAATTTTAGACCCAACTTGCTGGAAGAGAATGAATACCCAACTAGTGTTGGGATGCATTTGTTTTGCTGCTGAGTTAAAATTATGGATTTAATTATCAAATAATGTTCATAAGGAAATCTGTCTTAAGGGTCTTAGGCCCTTGTGGAGAAAGGATTGTGTAAATCAAAATAGAAAGACAAGAAAACTGAAGAAATTAACAGTGAATGAAATTTATAGAAAGAAGAAAGAGAATCAAGCACAAATCAAATGGGAAGTAAAAATTTACAAGCTGTGTGGTCTGTAGGCACCACTACAGTAGCTGGTTACCTAGAGAATAACACAGAGCAGTAGAGCTGTGGAACTACATGTTGATCTCTTGGAAATTGATTGGGTTTGATCTCCACTGGAAGCAGGACCAGGCTCTCAAAGGTGAACTGAAAAATGCTTGTTGAAAGTATTGTGAGTGGAGACCTGTGACAGTGCTGTGCCTGTGCCATGTGCTTGTTTAACCACCCGGATTTGGGTGATTGGCCAGACCCAGGCAGCCTTTACCTGCCCCAGGGTGGGTGTGCAGTGTACCAGGAGACACTAATACTCCCTTTCTATTTCTCCACATTTCTGTGCAGGCGAGAAAGGGTCTTCTGGCCTGCTTGGTTTCCCTGGCATGCCAGGACTGCCTGGTGTCCCTGGAGTGAATGGGTTTAAAGGAACTCCTGGCACAGCTGGAGGAAAAGGAAGTCCAGGAGTTGTGGGACTTCAAGGTCAAAAAGGTGAGAAACAGCTGAATGGCTTTTGCTGGGTGTGCTGCAGAGGGACGTAGGAGGCAATTCTGAGACGTCTCTGTCTGGTATCTTTCTTCTAAATATTGCAATCTTCTATTTTTCAATACTTTGGCCTGTTTACCAAAGATTACTAATGAATTCACATCAGGAGACATGGAAGTTCTGTTTTTCTCTGCTAGATTATTTTGCAAGAATATTTCCTGACTTTTTATTTCTTCAGGTGACAGAGGTGATATAGGTCCCCCAGGTCCTTCTGTTCTTGGGACATCAGAACAGGCACTGCAAATCAAGGGAGAGAAAGGAGATCCTGGATTAGCTGGACTTGCAGGATTCCCTGGACCTAGAGGTATTCCACAACATTGCAGTTAGTTGCCAGTATCAGTTGTTCAGTATCTGGGCTTGTTATCAGTGGAGCATGGTCTGTCCTTCTGGCAGTGCTTGCGGTGTTACTGTTTTCTGCTCTGCCATTCCCATTCTAGCAAGCCTTGCGTGTGGCAGTTCTGAATTTTGAGAAAACGGTTTTCCTCTGAAGTTCTGTTCTGCAGATCTAATGCCATCCCTTCCTCCTCTTTAAGGGGATCTCAGGCTAACAGGTTAACTGACCCAGATGAGCTGGATGTCTGTATTATTAAATGAAATTCCACTCTTCTGTATTACCCAGGTGATAAAGGAATCCCAGGGAGCCGTGGACAGCCTGGTCTCCCTGGTCCAGTTGGGTCAGCAAGCAAACAGAGAGGTCTTCATGGTGACCCAGGCTTCCCTGGTCCACCTGGGCAGCCTGGGCTGCCAGGACAGAAGGGTGCACATGGTATCATGGGATTTCCAGGAATGCCAGGAGAGAGGGTAAATACCTTCTTAAGTATCTTCTTCTTCTCTGAGTGCCCTTAGGAAAATCCTGTGTTCTAATTGGTACTTCGATCGCACAGCAGCAGAAGCTGGCAGGATTTTTCCTTACAAAACTTCCAGATTCTTTTTGTTTGGCTCATACCATGAAATGCTGTTTTATATAGTATTTCTTCCTACAGCTTGTGTTCTGTTATCTGACATGACCCAAGCTTGCAACAGAAAGAATAAAAAGCAAAGACTAATTTTGGTTGGGTTGGTTTTTTTCAGGGTTCAGATGGCACCATAGGAACACTTGGATTCCCAGGACCTATTGGCCTTCCTGGTCCGAAGGGTAAGAAATCTTTCACAGTGTACATGGTCTTTCATTATACACAGTCCTAATATTAATGACACAAAGGACTAAGTACTGATCTGGAAGTGTCCTTTGCTCTCCAGTGGCTGGCTCAAGTACATATCCCCTTGAAAGAGGCTTCATTCAGATTAGACCTGCCCCAAGCCTAAATACCTTATGGTCCTCTGAAAGTTTGGCCACAGCACTGTGTGAAGCCTGTTGGGCAGTGCAAGAAGCACCCTTTTCTTTCATCTCCTCGTGTCAAAAGTGCAGGATGTTGTGGAATTACCTGTAAATGTCTGTCCTGTGCATTTACATGGGTGGATCTGCATCCATTGATGGTTATAAGCATTTTCAGATTTGTGTGCATCGCTTGCTATTGTCTTTGTTTGCTCCACACATTTGAAATACAGCAAGGTTTATCTTCTTGAACAAACCCTGGAAGCTGATGTCCACAGTCAATTACAGAATGGCCTTTCCTTTCTTTTCCAGGTGACCAAGGAGTGTCTCTTGGTGTTCCTGGCATTGCTGGACCAAAAGGAGAGAGAGGAGACCCAGGGTTTCCAGGTAAAGTAGCCCTTGATTGCTCATTTCAAGAATGCAAAGTTTTACAGGCTAAACAGGTTGGCTTTGCCAAATTTGGGTATTTTTGTAATCCTGGAAGTGAGATTTGAGGATCCCGGTGGGGCACAGATCTGGATGATAATGAACGTGTCTGAAACCAGCCCAGTTCTAATGCTGTGTTCACTTCACTTCTTGAGGACTCATGTGCAAACTTGCACTGGCCTTTGGCACCCCGGGAGTCCAGCCCAGGGCCCAGGCGATGGCTGAGCAAACACAAGTGCTGCAACTTCAGCATACCACGTTTCTCACCCTCTTCATGCCTTCCTCCAGTTTGACTTGTGTGTTTGTATCCTTTCAGGAGAGAGAGGGAGAGAAGGACCCAAGGGTGAACCAGGCTACCCAGGAAACACTGGGGTGAATGGACCCAAAGGCAGCCCAGGAGATCTTGGCCAAGAAGGACCAGCAGGTACTGGGCTGAGCACACAAATTCTGCAGCTCATGTTGTGACTGTGACAGCTGCACCTTGATACTTCCTTAGCCCTGTTTGGCCTGTCTCAGCTGAGGCTTAAACAAGAAGTTTGGCAAGAAAATGGTAATTTTCTTTGACAGTAGTGTAAGGTGTCACCTTGTCCTGCTGGTCAAATATGGTGAATCCTGCAACACTGAAACGTAAAGGAATCCCATTAAAAAATAGGGAAGAGCTCAGTTAGATACAAGCAGTAGCAGCTTCTTCACAGCTCTTTCATTGCAACATTGTTGTCTGTTCCCTCTCTAGAGCCAAACTTACCCAGAAGAATGGCTACAAGTGTCTTTGGGTTGTGGGGTAATTGGCAGGGAGATTCCCAAATAGTTACCAAGGTCAAGGGCTGGAGAACAGTGAAGGTTGTTATTGAAATCTTTTATTTCAAAAACAATTTAATTAGTTATTTGGTGTGTGAACTGTTCATGTGTTGCTTAATGGATGATGAAGAATGTCACTGCTATGATTAAAAAAACCCCATCAAATAAATAGTTTGATAAATGTGATGCTGGTGGTGGCATGAAGAGAGATTTGGATCTGATTTTGCTTTATTTAAATAGTTTATTCACCCATCTTATGAGCTAAGTGCAGGAACAGAAGCTGTAAGATGGAGCTGTGAGTTGTTTTGGCCTGGACATGATGGTGTAGTATAGGAATATCTTTCTGCTTGCTTTTAGGAATCCCTGGAAATGCTGGGCTAAGAGGATCCCCTGGCCCACCAGGACCCCCAGGACAGCCAGGATCTGTTGGATTCCCTGGAGCTCATGGAACAGCGGGACCTAAAGGTATACATGCAGCCTGCACACAGAGGGAGAAGTTGGGTCAGAAAAGCAGTGTTTCGGCCAAGTGTCTCCGGCAGGCAGCGCGTGACGGGCCAGCTGTGCGTGGGAAGGAGCTCCCTCTTGGCAACGTGCAGGCACCAGCTGCTAGAAATGAGCAGAGGAATGGTTGGAAAGGGAGGGGCTCTCACTTGGTTTGAGTCACTAATGGGCGTTCGTGGAGGGTGAAACTGGAGAGAGCAATGGGAAGAGTTTCCATGGAGGGCACTTGTGTGAAGGAAGACTTTACCTCTTCACTTACTGTGTTCCCCTGTGTGTCAGCTTTCTCTTATGTGCTGTATTGTCCATGAAGCATCTTGTGCATTTCCACCTACCTAGATTGTTTGCCTATTTGCTCACTTATGTGTTCCCAATGTCTCCTCAGGCTTTCCTGGATTTCCAGGTTTAAATGGTCTGAATGGCTTGCCAGGCACAAAAGGGTCTCCTGGAACACCAGGTAAAGGAAATATGTAGTAGAAATGTCATAGCTGGGGAAATGCATGCACTGCTCCGTCATGAGAGCACTGTTTCCCACAAAATTCCCCTATTTCACCCAGTTCTGGCTTTAATTATGACCTGAAGAAAAACCTCAGGATACTAAATGTGCATGAACAAATTCTTCATCAATGCATGTAAGAACAGGATGCAGCCCGAGTTGAAGAGGCTTTTCTGGTGATGGTTCTTCTTGAATTCCTGAAGGACTATGTCACTTCTGGAAAACTAATGGAATGAAATCATAAAACTCTTTCTAATGGATGTTTGATTTGAACAGGGCAGCACCAAATGATTGCTTTGAATTGGCCTTAGTGATGAAATGTTTCTGTACTGCTTTTTAGAGCCTTCCATTATATGGAGCTCAAGGAAGGCATCAATAAAATCAAAAGCTGGTTTCTTTGATTTGTTTCCAGATTCTGCTTTTAGGAAGCTTTTGCTGGATTTTTTTGTATTTTCAACCATATGAAATAGAATGTACTTCTGTGTTGCAAACAGTGTTTTACTTAAGGAAAGAAGTGAAGAATGACCTTACCAAAAAGACTTGTTAAGTTACAGTCATGTTGTAAAGTAGCACCTAAAATTTGTGGCAGCTGTTTTATGCATGAAAGTGGACAGACATCATGTGTACAACTCAAAAAATACCTGTGATTTCTTTGTTTAAAACACTGTCTAGCAGAAGGTAATGATTTACAGCATATAGATCCTCCACAGTTTTCCTGAGAGAGCTGCTTTTAGTGTATACTCTTCCCAGAGTGACATGCTGAACAGCTCCCTGCAGCTTTTCCTGGGAGCCTCTGCCCTGCACCGCTTGTGCCTGTGTGCATTCTGCAGCAGTCTGTGCAAACCAAACTCCTGAGTTGCAGTATGAAGCCCACAAGGTTATTTAAAGACCTTGAGTCTTGTGTGTCCTCGTGAGAGATACAGCATACAGGCTGGCAGCAGATCCTGTCACAGGCTGCTGTGTTCCCATTCTTGTGCAAGAGCTTGTGGGGAGACCAGAATAGTCATATGCTTTTCTCTCAGCATCTCACAGATTGTTTAAATTCACTCTGCACAACCAGAGTAGCATGTGAGGCACCAGATCACCAGTTCCAGCTGCCCTGCTGAAAACAGCAGAGACAGTAGTAAATGGGTAGTTTTTTAATCATCACTCATTTTGTGTAATGATTTGGCTGCTATTAGGCAATTTGAAAAGGCTCTTATCTTTGTTAACCATGTTTAATTAGGTCTGAGTGAAGCTGGACTGAAAGGACCTGCAGGTCTCCCAGGTCCAAAGGGTGAAGAAGGCTCTCCAGGCCTGGGAAGGGGAGCTGCAGGATTCCCTGGACCAAAAGGCTCATCAGGAGACATGGGTAAGTATTGGTGTTCTGGAAGCAGGATGTATTGCAGCTGAGGTTAATGGGTTGCGTGGTCAGCAGAATTACCAAAGACAATTCCTGAAGCCTCAAAGGTGGTTAGAAATTTGATGTGTAAAGGTGAAATCTGTGATGTTGCTCTGTATTTTGAGAAACAGTTCTGAAAGTAGCTATCTATATCTCTCCTGAACAGCACAATATGTGTTGTTTCCCCTCCTGTAGTGAGATGTCGCTTTGTTCTCCTCAGTATAAATGCTCCCCAGCCACTACTTCTGTCAGTGTCTGTGAAGATCCAGGAAGACCTTTGGTCCTCCCTCACTTTGTGTTTCTTATTCTAGGTCCCCCTGGTCCTATGGGACTGCCTGGCTTGCCAGGAACACCTGGAGTTTCTCTTCCATCTGATATACGTGGGAGACCTGGAGATGCTGGCATTCCAGGCACTGATGGGAGTTCAGGTGAGGGCAGTTTGGAAGCTTTATCTTGATGGCTGGTACCCATCCGGTACCTCACAGCCTTGTTGGAGAGGCTGACACTTCAGTCTTTTCCCCAGCCAGAAAGAAACACAGGGGATAGCCCCAGCATTTACTTTGCCCCAGGAACAGATTTTGCCAATTAACTCTGTTTTCTCTAGGTTTTCCAGGTCCTCCAGGACCACAAGGGCCCCCTGGCCCAGCTTCTGACCAAGGTGACACAGGCAGTCCGGGTTTCCCTGGTGTTCTTGGTTTACGAGGCATTAAGGGTGACGTGGGACGCACTGGTCCAATTGGACTCCCTGGAGCATCTGGATTCAAAGGTAATCTTGCCTTGAAAGGATCTGGGAGTGGTTTGGCACCTGTCATCTGGACAGTAGGAATGGCTGTTCAGTGGTCAGTGTGGCCTCTCTCATTCAGGTGTAACAGCTGAATTTGATGTCTCAATCTTTCGTTTTGACTCCTGCAGATTTTACCTACTGACTCCAAAAGCAGCAAAGCGGGGCCACCTCCAGGTGTTCTTCAATGTGTCCCTAACGATTTTTACCTCTTATCTTGTTTTTGTTCTGAGTAGGTGGTGTCCACCTGCAATGTTGCTATGCTTGTTGACCACAGTTACCTGCTTGTGCACTCTAGGCAAGGACTGGAGTTGCTGTTTCATCCTGGCTGTCCTGTATGCTCAGAGGCTTTAGTGTGGTGGATTTAGGTCTCTGCAGGAGGCTAAGAGGATTGTAGGAGTTCAGAGCTGTTGTTCTGGGCTGAGACAGGGAGCATGTTGCTCTCTCTTTGGTCTGTACCAAAGGAGGCCCAAGGGCAGCTGCACACAGGGACTCCAGGAGCAAGGTTTGAGAGACACCACACAGCTCAAAAGCCAGGGCAGGATGGACAGCCACTGCCAAATGAAGAACTGTCTGCTGTCTTTGTAGGCTGGCAGATCCCATCCCTCTGTGCTTTGCATAAAGATGGATTTCGAATAGTAAAGATGTGTACTCCCCAAATCCTGTTCCTGGGTTACCCAAGGAAGAGGAAGAGTACTTTCAATAAAGTACAGTTAGGTAGCAGTGGAAATCCTTGTCTGAAGGCTCTGCAGCCATTGTGGATGTGAAATTGGGCACAGATTTCCTTGAGGTTGTAGTCCCCTCCATCTTGGAGCCCAAATGCTGTTGCTGCCATCAGTGAGAGCCCCAGCTGTGGATCAGAATCAGGAGCCTGTGCTTAGGCCCAGTCTTAGCTGTGTGTCTTTGCAGGGGCAAGAGGTGAACCTGGCCTAATGGGGATGCCAGGTAAAGATGGGCCTCCGGGGGATCCTGGTTATGCTGGGCTGAAAGGTGAAATGGGCCGTCGAGGTGAGTGCTGGAGGATTTAAAAGCTGTCATTTATTGCACCTGGTTTGGGCTGGGGATGACTTCAGAGCTCCCTTCATGGGCTTATTTGGGAGACTCTTGATTTCTTAGAGACTGAAATAAGTCAGAAAGAGCTTGACATACCTTTTAAAAGATACCCAGTGCTGATGTACAAAGGTGGTCTTAATTTCACGTTCTTCTCCTTTGTGTCAGGAGTAGCATCAAATCTGTATGTTTTTTGTGGGGTACTTACACATCCTTTGCCCCACATGTAGGTCTCCCTGGCAGACCAGGGGCTCCAGGAATAACCCCACAGCCAGAAGAAGTCACAGCCCCTGCAGGATTACCTGGTCTGCCAGGAATTGATGGTGTCCCTGGCTTTGACGGAGATCCTGGATTCCATGGCCCAACTGGAAAACCAGGTGAAAAGTACACTCAGATCACCAAAATGCTGTTGTTCTGGAAGAAAAACACTATCAAATGCATTAGGAATGTTTACAGGAATGTTTAATTAAGGAAAGAATTCCATCAAAATGCATACAAATATAATATATACAAATATAATGTTGCATTTTTAATCATGTCTAACCACACTCTGTTGTACCTCTCAATCCTTCTACAGACAACCAGATCAGGTGGAGTCTCTTTTGGAGGTGGCTGTTTATAACCACAGCTGGTGAAGAGTGAGCTCTTGGCATGGCTGCTGACATCCTGTTTCTCATCTGGAATATGATTGCAGGACTGAAGGCAATAGTATGAGGAAATAAAGATACTAATAACTGTATTTTATTTCAGGCCCAAAAGGTTTGCCAGGAAGATCTGGTTTGAAAGGACGTGATGGCTTACCTGGAACACCTGGCATAGTTGGGGATCCAGGACCTTCAGGTGCCCCAGGACCACAGGGATTTGAAGGTAATTTTGTGATTTGGGGAGCACAGATTAAAAAGAGGCAAATAGTAGAATTGTGTTTGCTTTCAGCTTCTGCAGAGACGCTCCCCAACACTCAATTACCTTAGGAAGACTGGGGATGTCTGTGGTCTTGTGTTTTGTATCTGCAGTGAAGGAAATTTAATCTTCACTGAGGGAAGTTCTGTCACGTCTGTGTTGATGTCACTGCACGTGTTTCTGTAGGTGCAATTCTGAACACCTTTTGGTTTTAGTGTTTTGTGGATGTGGGAATCATCTTGAAGATCTAAAAGAGTGATATAGTATTCACAGTAACCCTAGCTGTGAGGCTTGGACAGTGAGGAAAGGCACAGTGAGAAAGAAGAGGAATATCATCAAGAAGGGTGCTATAGCAAAAATGAATGAATTAGGTTTTGGTTGGTGCTTTTAAGATCCTCGGAATTACTGTACTCTGAGATACACTTAACACACTGCCACCAGAGCTGTTGGGCAAAGAAAGAAAACTAAAAGAGGAAGGGAATGGGTGGGTGGTGCTGTGAAATGACTGCTTTTGGAGCTGTTAAGTCTAGTAATTCATATAGCTTGGGCTCTTCGTTGTGCAAGACTGCCATAAGCAATGCCAGATGGGGTGTAGAGCCAGCTGATGTCCACACTGTGCACTTGAAATAGCGATTCTTCTTCTGTCTCCTAGGTGTTGCTGGGAAGCCGGGTTCCCTTGGCTTGCCGGGAATGCCTGGTCGGAGCGTGGGCGTTGGATACACTCTGGTGAAGCACAGTCAGTCAGAGCAGATCCCTCCGTGCCCCATAGGGATGAACAAGCTCTGGGATGGCTACAGCTTATTGTACGTGGAGGGGCAGGAGAAGTCCCACAACCAGGATCTCGGTGAGTTGACAGAATTCTCTCAGGAATGAACAACACAGGCCAAAATTACATTTCAAGGAAGCCATTGTCCCCGGCAGTGCAGAGGGCTGTGGTGGAGGTGGTGGCAGCTGGCTTGGCCAGATCTACACTGGGAGTGGTGTCACTCATGCCATCCTCACCCCTAACGTTGGTGTGTATGATTTGGAGTGTTTGGCAGATGCTTGGTATGACCACTGCTCCAATTTTTCCAGGTTTTGCTGGCTCATGTTTGCCTCGCTTCAGCACCATGCCCTTTATTTACTGCAACATCAATGAAGTGTGCTACTACGCCAGCCGAAACGACAAGTCCTACTGGCTGTCCACCACTGCTCCCATCCCCATGATGCCCGTGGACAGCGTCCAGATCCCACAGTACATCAGCCGGTGCTCTGTGTGTGAAGCACCTTCCCAGGCTGTGGCTGTGCACAGCCAGGACATCACCATCCCACAGTGTCCCCTGGGCTGGCGCAGCCTGTGGATAGGATACTCCTTCCTTATGGTAAGGACACTACTGCTAGAGCAAAAGCAGCTTTAAACATTTCAATCTCGCCTCTCTGAGAGGTCACTGAGACTGTTCTGTAAGTTACTTACAGGAGCCTGGAGCCCTGTCTCTTCTTGCCCCAGTGCATTTCTTCATCAGCTGAGTTGCTGTAGCTCTGAGTTTGCTCTGTTTAGCACCTGTCCTGATCAGTTTTGGTGGTAACACTCCAGCCTTAGTTCTGTGTTGCCACAGATGTTTGTACTTCAAACCTTTAAATGTGGTAACAGCAATTAAGCTACAGTATTGACTTAATCCTCTTTCTCAGTGGAAAAAGTTTTCCATTGCACTCTCCTAGAAGCTCATTAGTGTAAGATTGTTAGAAAAACATGATGTCAGCGTTATTGTTTCCAAATTTTCCCAACTTTAAAGCGAAAAGCTGGTTTTCCATTATTCCAGGCCTGTATATTCAGCTTAAGTATGTTCCTTTGCTTTTTCCCTTCTAGCCCAACTTAAGTGACAGATACACATAGCCAGGGTATAATTTTGGTTGCCTGTTTCACACCTTTTAGCAATGGAACCAGGAGACTCCCCTGTTCACCTCCTTCTGTTTGTTTGAGCTCACTCATTTTGCTGTCTGTATTTCAGCACACTGCGGCAGGGGCGGAAGGTGGAGGCCAGTCCCTTGTCTCACCTGGTTCCTGCCTGGAGGATTTCCGAGCTACTCCGTTCATCGAGTGCAATGGTGCTCGGGGCACGTGCCATTACTTTGCCAACAAGTACAGCTTCTGGCTGACCACGGTGGAGCAGGAGCAGCAGTTTGTCAGCGCCCCTCCCTCAGAGACTCTGAAAGCGGGACAGCTTCGGACTCGGGTCAGCCGCTGCCAGGTGTGCATGAAGAACTTGTAGTAACAGAAATGCAGGTACAGGAATAGTCTTTGCTACCCCAGATTAGACATCACTGACTGGAGAAGGGTAAATTCACAAACCTGTGTTGTGTGTGTTTCATGGGTGAATCAAGACAGCCAGAACTCTACAAAAATCAAGTTTCAAGTCCAGGAGTTTGACTGTACACAGAGGAGGGAAAGACCAGTGTTCTGAAGCCAGATTTTTAATGAAACATGGTGCTATGTTTTTACTTAAATGTTTTTTCCCCTCCTTTATGGCTACCTCAGAAAGTCTCAGTGAGTTCCTTACTCAGACTGAAAGCAGCTGACGCCTCGCGCCACTCCTCTGTCCGAGGCACATCCAGTCATCACCCAGAGAGACTTTTCCAAAGCTATGCTTAATTAGTGTCTTTGAAAACAGTATTTGGTCCAGTGTAAGGGAGTGAAGACTCATTCTCCTGTGAAACAGAGAACTAGCTAAAATTTATCAGTGTATGGTATATGGTGACTTGGAAACACTATGCACTAATAGTTGATAATGGATTTCCTTAGAACAATTGAAAAATGAATGTTTTGCTTTGCTTATTACACAGATGGAACATTCTTTCCTCCAGTAACAGGTAACCAGTTCTAATCCAGACTGATACCCACAGTTGACCTTAGAGCTACACCAATGAAAAATACAATTTTTGATGTGAAAATGAATCCAAAACCTCTACCATTTTTCATTGCTTTCTATTCAAATATATTCCAGGTCTGTCAGCTTCAAGGTCTGTGCTTATCTCCTTGCTGTCAATGATATGTAGCCATACTTTATTAGCCAACATTTTATTACTTTGAACATAAATTTCCTTTCTGAGGCAGCTTTGGCGCACTTATTTTGTAATTATGCAAGCTGTGTGTATTTGAAAAGTAGAGGCTTTACTAGATGGCACCTGAGCTCATGCAGACACAGGAGTAAGCAGTTATGGGATGTACATTTTTTACTCCTGCAGTCACCATTCGTTGTATACTGCTTCCTCTGGGCTTTATTGCTGTTAGTTTCAAAAATTGTATCTCTACGGTATGCACTGTTAACTTTCCTTCAGGTTGTAATTAAAGAGAAGTGCCATTAACTGGATTTTCCTTGTATATTTTAAGGGAAACCCGTGACAGAAGTGTGCTTATACTGATAATGAATTCATTCAGTAGGACTAAAGTTATTACCATTAACCCCTCTGGAGTGAAGCGAGTGAAATCCTTGTCTATTGACATTCCAAGACATTTCAAAGGAGTGCCTTGCAAATACACTGTCACCTTGGCTTAAAAATCTTTAAGATAAATTTTTTTTAAGAAAATTATTATTAATGCACAACTGAGACATTATTTTAAGCAATTAATAATCAGTAAAGGTGGAAGTATTACTTGCATAACACATTATTATCTTTATAGATGGAGGTCAGAGCTCTGCATGTTCTGGAGTAGAACCACACTGGAGATGAGCAGGGAAGTTGTGAGGGACAATGTAGTCCTTCATCTCATTTATTCCTAATCATCAAAGATCAGCAACTGCATTGGAGGTATTTTGCAAGTATCTTCAAGGTATTTTAACACTCCTGAGCAGCAATCCTTTCCTGTAGGATATCCAGTCTACTTCCCAGCTGTCCTGGCACAGACAGACCATGTTGGATTACATCCTGGGTTATGCACATGCAGCTTTAAAACCCTTGTGTGCACAGCGCAAAGCTCACGACTTTTGAAAAATCATGCAGGTAACTGGCAAAGTCCAATGAAATTTTCAGCCACTGGACTCCTGTGGTGGTACAGAGTGGTGTTGGTCAGGTCTTGTATCTGCAGGGACTTGGCTTTATTTTTGAACATGACACATGCAAACACAATTTATTCCCCAGGATCAGAGCTTTATGCATGTTAAGCACCACTGTCTTTAGAGAGCTGCTTCTATTGCAGTGACTCCACTGCTGTCCCTGTCCAAGCTTCCATCCAGTTCCACCAGCCCCTCTGTCAGGTGCACGGAGTGGGAACTCCCATCACCAGCTGTTCTGCCATCAGCCCCATTTCCAGCTGTTTACCCCCACCCAGAATCCTTCAAGAGCTCTGCAAGGCTCAGGCTCCTCTGAAGAGTGTTACCCATGGCTAAGGGTGGTGTGGGGAATAAGCACATGGCACACCACTAGGGGTTTTAAATGATTTTCTTTAGCAGGTACTGCTCAACACTGAGCTTTCAGAACAATGGCTTAATTTTTGTCTGTGGAGAGGAGAGGGCTGCCAGTGATGTCACAAGAACAGTACCTTCATGTATTAATGAAGAAGAAATGCTTTGTTTATAAAAACCTAAACCTGTGCAGCTAATCCATGGAGAGGGGAAGAAAATTATATTTTTCCTACATGTATAGTTTCCAAACCATGGCTAATAAACAGTGACGGCAAACAAGATGAACTGTGACCAGGTCATGACTATTTTCTTGGAAATCATGCTGGCCCTGATCAAGAAGTGCAAGTGAGAGGAGACAGTATTCAGGATTTCTCTATGTTGTCATTTATTGCTGAAGATGAAAGTGTGCAATTCATGTCCATTACACTATCGTGACAAAATGATCAGAATGGGGACTGTCTGATAGTAAAAAGGAACTGTAGAATGAATTAAAAGATCTTTGCCTTTATTCTGAGCTGGTTTTCTTATAGCTGCTAGAGAGATACTCTTGTCTAAGAAACAAAACTGCACCAGCTCTTCTGATAAACCTGGAGAATTAAGGCACTTTTACCAAAACAGATTTCAAAAGGCAACAAGTCAAAACCCAACAATTAAGTAATTTGCATATGCCTATATATTAAGTTTTAAGATAACCTGGGTTATATTTAGTTCACACAAACAAATTAACAAAATATAGCAGCATACAACCTATGAAAAGCTTAAGAAATTTATTAGATGCACAGATAAAGTGCAGTAACAGAGATACTTGTGTAAATCTTTTTTAAAATAAATAAGGTACAGTTAAACCACCTTTGACTCACTTTAGCTCCAAAAGAAAAGTCAGCCCAAGTTTTAATGATTGAACTTTAAGGTCAAGGTGAAATATATCATAACAGTGGTTGTGATCTGTATCAACTATTTGAGGCTCCTGTTCCTCTTGAGGTCTCCCAGAAACAGGAAGGCTATTGCAAAATGTATACATTAGACATAGTTCCTTTCACAGAAACATTTTTGTAATAAAGTGTGGTTGCTCCAATACATGTTAAAATATTTAACAAGGAAACAATTTTCTCCTGATCCAGTTGATCTTTTAAACAAGACAATGCATTTTTTCTATGATGCAGCCCACGGGAGGGAACAGAAGTAAACATCCTCCTTAACTGAAGACTGTTTTGCGTTAAGAACTTAACTATTGCATTATATGAGAGCAAGAAATACCCATTTTGTGTTATCCCTTTCTCCAAACATACAGCCCAGTGACAGACTTGTTTCTGCCTCAGAGGTCCATTTGTCTTCAAGACAGACATTAAAAAGAGGTTCCCTTTCAGGGTCTTACAATAAAATCTTTCACTGCCTTTCCATCTGGGGAAGCTCTTTGACAGAAGGAACTGTCCCTGTTGGAGTTTTGGATGCTACCAGCTGTCTGTGCTCTGTTATCCATGATTTCAGGCACTTTGGGGCTAACATGGCTGTGTAATTTAAGTCAATGCAGTAATATCAGCAATATGTTCAATAGTCAGAAGGGTCACCACAGTTTCCTTCATACACTCAGGATTTCAAATTCTTCTTCCAATTCAAATAGCTTGTCAGTAGATTCAATGAGTTCTGAAAAATAAATTAAACAATTTAGAATGTAAAGACATACCTGATTTTCTTTACTAAAAAAACCTTCAACCCCTTCTGAAATGATGCCTTTGAAATATTTTTTAAGATTTAAAAATATGTTGTGCTAACACTTGTAAATTGTACATGGCCTCTTTGGATAACTGATACTCCATATGAATACAGCACTTAATCATGCAGTGATTGCTCGATCCTCAGGAAAGCCCAGTTATTCCAGCTGTGATGGTTCTCCTGTTGGCTGAGGAGCCCCACTCTGCTGCCCAGCAGCACGGTCAGTGGTACCACACCTGCTCCTGTGGTTGTCACTTCTGGCTTGGTCGGAGGTATGAAAGGAGGCCAGTGCGGTGGGTGCTTCTGGACCAGCTCAAACATCCGCAGACTCTGTTTCTTTAGAATCTCCTGAGGACAGAATACAAACAAAAAACTGCCTGCTTAATTAAAAACATTTTTAATACTGTATCTCTATCAAAGAACAAAGGCTGTAAATTCCTGTTATTTCAGGTACCTGCCACCATGAATCACTGCTTCACACATCTCTAGTATTTTCCTACTTGAAAACACACCTGGATGATGGATCTCTTAAACTCTCCTACAAGTTATCAGTGCATTATAATGAGCTTTGTTATCCATACATCTATATTTTTGTTTACATGGAGCAAACAGATACCAAGAACATATTTCTGCCTTTTAAAAGTAAATTACTTGCTTGGACCTCTCTCTGTCCAAGTTTTCTGTCGATCAATGGGAAAAAACCACAGACCTATCTACTCAAAGAAATCCAACAGATTTTGGAAGATAGGTTTTGATCAGGAGAAACAAGTTATTATTGAAGCCGAATTTCACTCCTATCAGGTGAGCTACATCATATCTTCTACTTCAGTTATTTACAAACTGCTTTCTGTAGCCTTTTTTTAAATAAATGCCTTTTGGTTAGTGGTACTTCATATTTACATTCCTGTTGCTTAATATACCAACTGCTTGCTGTGTTTCTCAGTAAATGACTTAGGTATGAGCCCCTACTGCAGTACTGCTAAAAAAAGACAAACTCAGGGAGCGGGTGTATATCCTTGTTCTCCCAGAGCTCAGGGATGCAAAATGCTGAACAAGCTCCATCAGCAGTGTCAGCTCTCCCTGATCATCAGTGCCACCTTCACTGGGGATCGTTTGATTTGCAGGCAGGGAATTTCCATCAACAACAAAAAAAGAACAATACCCATGATTTCATACAGAGCAAAGAAAGATAGTAGTATTACCTTTTGTACAAGACTACACCAGTTATCAAAATCACATTCTTCTTTGCAAAAGAAGCCCTAAGGGAAGAATACACATATTAATAAGTAAATACAATACGTCAATGAGCAAAGGATGCTGTGGTATCTATATATGGGTTATATCTCAAGTGACAATCACCCATAACCCAACCAAAGGGTACTGGCATGAGATCAGATTGAATTTCTTCAGCTACCACACTATTCTTGTGACCTATACTGGATGACTTCTACAAGTAATTCCACTTGAAGATTTATATAAAACAAGCTCAGGTATCTTCTCCAGAGCAACCAATGCATAGATGACAGTGATGGAATAAAATAAGGAAACCTGATTCAGTTCCTTGCTTTGACTTTCAAAATAGTTATTGGAAAAGGTCTACATTGCGCAGGAAAGAAACTTAATTGGCTCCCCAGGATACAAGCAGTTGATCCCCTGCTTGAGCTAAAATTCATGTATCCTATGCAGTTAATATATAAACTACTATGTGTTGAATTTTAGATTGCAGAAGAGTGCCCTTTGATCAAGAAAACATGTTGCTGTCCTTATCAATACACAGAGGTACTGCTTTGAATAAAGTACACACATTTGTTATTTCCTAACACCTACTAAAGCTACGGAAGGGTCCAAATTCATGATCTTCATTCTGTGTGGGGCTTGCTGGCAGTGGAAGCTCTCATCATCAACTGTGCCATTTTCTTCTGAATCTACAAAACTCTGAGTGGTGTGAGGGTCCAAGTAGATCAGCTCATTGCCTGGAGGGGTAAAATCCATATGATGGTAATAAGCAAGAGGCATTAATAAACTTATTCCATCCAGACTTGTAAAACACAAATTGGATTAGCAGCACAATCCATATCTCAACTCTCTAGCTAGGGAGTCTTTAAGAGAACTGGAAAGCCAGGCACAACAGTATCCCACAGGGCATTTAGTATAATTTGCCATTGTTACCTTTTAGAGTGGATTTTTTGGATGGTTTGTTTTACCTCTGTCACATACTTTCCTTTATCTATGTGAGGTCCAGTACATTTTTGAAAAATCTCAACTATGTAATCCCTAACATTCCTCAGATCAAAGATACAGGATGACCACAAATGCAGTCTGTAATCCCATTAGGCATTCACCCAGAAATTGGAACAAATTAAGTCTGACTAAAAGAGCTCAGGTTTTACAAAAGAAGGAACAAAATATCTAAGAAGTTACAGATCGAACCTGGGTGGAATATGAAAGACTGAATCTAGGATCAAATATTGCATTAATTAAGAAAGGAAGATATAGAAGAAGGTGAAGAACATACTGCTTTGAGAAGAAATTGAAAAATATGAGTCAATAATTTAAGAAAGCCAGGAAGCAAAAGAATAAAACAAGACACTCTTCAGTAGAAAGTATTAATGATAAGAAAAAATTCAGTATTCTAGCAGCAGTGACACCTGACACTTCTTGAATGCTATCAACTTTTCTTAGTGTCTTGTACTTGCTTATATCATTCCATATTTTTATGTCAAGCTGTGCTGCTCCTTTTCTGTTCCTATAAGGATGGTCTCACACTGTTCCTGAAGTGTCTGAGGTATGTTTCTTCTTCTCCATTCTCATGCTTAAAATGCTTACTATTTCCGCTTACCAAAGAAAATCCTTTCTCTTTCAGTCATATGAATATTTGGAGTAAGTTTCTTTCTTCCTTACCTAAAAATCCTATAAAATAATAGGCATTATTGGGTTTCCCTCCTAATGCTCCCAAAGACTGTGGCATCTTAAAGCATTCCTAGGAGTCCAAAGAGAGAAAAATTACATTGATTTGTTTATTGATATAACAGATACCTGCACTTATTTCACATACACAAACAAGTCATTGAAGAATCCCTTACTTTAAATGCATCAATATACACTGGATTGATGTGATTAATCCCTAGCCGGAGAGGGATAATGAGCAAAAGGGGCTTCCAGCCTGGGCACAATCCTGCTGTGTTCTTGTTTTGGCCAAGAGCACTTCTGTGCAAATGTGCACTGCTGTGGGCAACGCCGCTGCTCTGGGCAGGGGACCAGCACATCTTCTCTGGGGGAATGAAAACAGAGATCAGTGAATGCACAGAGGAACACAGAGCACACCTTCCTCTCAATCATTAATTAAATTACTTTTCCAGACAGCTTTATAGAGCTCCAGTTTTAAGACAAAAGGAGCAGGACTTGGAAATCCTGACTATTTAGTAGAAGTAACTCTGGCAGTCGGAGTATGTGCTGGCACATTAGTGAGACCTGAGAAAAATGAGGGGATGAATGTTTAAGACTCAAGTTATATTTACTACTCGCAGTATTAATGCTGTCAAGCTTTGCCTGGGAGATGATATAGCAGAGATGAAGCATTAGAAAGTCTTCAGGGAACTCCTCACTTCCAGGCAGGGACTAAAGTAGAACCAGGCTGTGGCTAAATACCACTTGTAAACCCACCTTTCTTACAACTGAAAACGGGCCACATGTTTCTGAAGGATCTGACCCTTGTCTCCCTTTTGCCTGACAAAAGCAAATCTCTGGCAAACTCTGTATTTCAAGCAATAGTCTGTATTTTTACATACTGCAACTTCATTCCATTGCTGGAGTGGGAATTAAGGTAGCACAGACCAAACTCCACCTTCTCATCCACATGGTATGTAAGTTAGTCACCAAAAATGCCTCACTGTTCTGTGCTAATTAACTTAGTTTTGGAAACCCCAAACCTGAGTATCCATTTCCTTCATTTCTTTTCTTACCCTGGGAACAAGTAGGGATGGTCCCAAGATTCTGCTTATATTTAGATATATTCAGGAGAGTGGAGTCAAATCAAAAACTGTCACCAAAGAAATAATCACAGAATCTTCAAATCATTTAGGCTGGAAAAGACTTTTAAGGTCATCAAATCCAACCACTACCCTAATGCTCCAAGAAGTAGTTTCTCCAAACAATCAAATTTGCCATGAGCTTGAGCTACTCTTCAGTATCTGCTGAGACACTAAGGCAGTCCTGCAAAAACTCCTGTTTCACTTACTGATGTCTTCGATGACCACTGTATTGTCCATAGATACATAAACTGCTAACGCATTCCATTCATCAAATAAAGCAAGCTTCCTAGAAAACATGAAGGCAATAATTAATAAAAGCTTATTAAGACCATGAGGGTAGTTTTTAACTCAAGACAGTTAAATGGTTCTTGAGTAAAAAAAATCATTTCTTTGGAAAAAAAATTTGCTGGATTTTTTTTAAGTCTCCATGTAATAAAAAGATAACTTTTAGTGTTTAAAATATTTAGAAAAAAATAATAATGAGTGGTTCCAGGAAAAGCACACACACTATAATATGTGAAAATTCTTGTCCTTTTGCCAAGTGCAGGGATAGTAACAGCTCAACCACATAATTAGGTTTATTATTTTTTATTACAATTAACAACTGCTGCTGTGGGATTCTGCCCATGGTGCCTGACATCATGTAGAGAAGGAAAAAATGCCTATGCCAGTTTTTCACATTACTTTGTGCTTAAGAAGTTCCGCTAAACTCAGTGAAACTATTTCAGGTTGTTAAAAGCCAGAGCAGCTCAAGATTTTGGCACCTGAAATTTAGGAGGAGGGCATTATAGCACACATGTTTCTGTCCACTTGTGTGACATCCAAAATTCTGGGGAAGGGAGCTCTTAGGCTGCACAGGTGCTGTTGGGTTGTCTAAAATAAGCCCAAAAAACTGGTATGTGAGCCATGAAGAATTTCTAAGGGAAAGGAGCTGGAGGCTAGGACATCCTTCAGCTCCTTTCTCTCTCCAGAATGTGTCTGTCCCAGGGCTGCAGCAATGGCACCCAGGACTGGCAGCCCAGCCTGCACCTGAAATCTGGCACCTCCCTCAGCAAAGTCATCTCTAGTGTGGCTTCCAGACTAGGAGGAGCTTCCATGTTCTCTCAGGCAGCACTGTGTGGTCTCTGAGCCCGGGAGCACGTTCTGAGGGAGCCACTGCCACGACTTACTTCAGTACTTGAGCAACTGTATTTGGTCCAAACCATTCTCCAATGGACTTCCCCTCTCCAACACCCATCTGTGCTGTTTTTGTAAGGGAAAACACACACAGGAAAAGACCACAGAGAGGCTGGTCACAGTCTATGTCAAATAGCACGGCCTATGAATATTTTGACAAACATTCTAGAACAAGTCCAAGCTGTATTTAGCAACAATTATTTTCTCAGTCTATGCTCTTTTCAAAACTTAATGACTGCTAGTTCCCTTACAAAAAGTTCCTAAACTGTAATGAGAATTACAAATATGTCCTTACTTACAAATTACAGCAATAAGCTTTATGACTGTCTATTTTAATACTATCAACTCTGCTACCCAAAACTTGCACACTTTATCAAGAGCTAGATTCTAGCATACAGATTTATTTACGTCTTAGTGAATAACATTTCTGAATTATTATACTTTGTACTCATTTGCATGCATTTTTATTTATATATAAATATATACATTGTCTTCATAATCACCTTTTAAAAATTTTTAATTAACCTATTTCAAATGAGAAAGTTTCAGCACCACAGGAATTTCAGTAGACAAAAAGAAGTTGATGTGTGTTCTTACCCATTTGGTGGATGGAATAACAGCAATCTTTTCTATCTAGAAAGCACCGTAAGATTCTATGATATTCTTCTGGTTGTTTTTTGTGTTTTTCCCATTGCCAATCTTACAGGAAAAAAGTTATAGAGATTAAAAAATAATGTTTCATTGTACTGATCAAAGTTCTAGAATGCAGAAAGCCATCAATGAGATGTTAAGAGACAATCCATCTCTAATATTTACATTTTATTTAGACATCCTAGAAGTCACACCTTGTCATTTATCATCAAGCTGTCCTTTATCATCACATGCTATCTTGTGAAAACTGGGAAACTAAAATAACAATGGCAACTGCAAATATATCCTGAGTGATCACTGCTGAGAATTGATAGTTATTGCTCTATGTGAGCTTCCAAGGCTGTTTAAAACTACCTATTCTGTTTAGACTTCGTTAGATTTGCAAGCATTTGTAGGATAGTAAGATTCATAAAGCAAAGTCCAAACACAATTCTGGCCTTCTCCCACAGAAAAATCCAAACCATGGCTCTGCCATGTGAGCTCCTGCTTCTAACATGAGGTAGTTACCTTACATTTACTAACGGAGAAGCACATACACAGGGCTGATGCTATTTAGATCCATACCACAAGTTCAAGTTGTAGTTTTTCCCAGGTAATATGTTTGTTTGCCTATTCTTTCAGTTAAATCTTTGCATTACTGTTCTATGGATTCAGTTGTTCAATTGGATAAATCCTTCTGTGGATTCAGTTATTAAAGTGGTAAATCCACAAATCATGCTGCCATAGAAACCGTGACAAAAGAGCACAAGGATCACAGACCCAACCACGGTAAGGTAATTGACAGAAGAGTGACACAGAGCAGACTTTTGACACTCACCCATGACCCTGGGATATGGGGTGTTAGTACAGGATTAAGAGCAGGCACTAGTGGGGTCTGCTGTGGGGTTTGGACTCAGGCTGATGATGGGTGAGTGGTTTGTGAAATACTTTGTGTGGTGTCTGTCACTCTGTCACTACTCACAGCATCACCTTGAGCCAGCATTTTGGTGGCTATGCAATGAAAAGAGAGGAAGAACTTGGACCCATGGTGGCAAGCTTTCCCTTGGCTTCAACTTGGGTATTCCTCAAAAAGATTTATAAAATAACAACAGAGGGGTTCCCTATTTGTCCTTCCTCTATTTTTGCTTCTCTGCTTAAGGCTGACATGATTTTACCCCATCAGGTAAGATTAGTTCACTAGTTACTTTATCAGGGCATCACAGAAAATTTCATTAATAAATTTAGGTTTTATGCTTTTATGGAAAACTACAACAAAAATGAAACAGTCTCCAAATAACACAAAAGTTGCCTCACCAACAGTACTCACCTCTTCCTAAATGTCTGCAGATCAGGGCCTGGGCCAGCATCATCTGCCCACACCTCAGCATGCATCCCCAGCCCGCGTCAGATGAGGGACCGGTGCCTCCTGGGAACAGAGCTCCTCACAGTCAGCACGGGCTCTGCACGGAGCCCAGCCTCCGAGAGAACCTCAGACAAACCTCTAACAGCTGTCCCATAGACTAAAGGCACTGAGCAAGCTTCTTTTTCTCCACAGTGCTGGTGTCACTTCACTGCTTGCTCACAAACATGAGGACCTGATTATATACAGGTACCAGCAAACACTGATTTTAATCTTTAATCTTTAGCTTTAATCTTTTGTTTCCATAAACAGTTAAAATTATGCTCAAAATGTTCTAATACTGTAAAAATAACTTTTCAGTCCCCAGCACCATCACTAATCCTGCTAACCCATAACCAGGCAGCTGGAATGCTGCATACTCACCAATAGGTGAAAACTTTCTTCTATACGTAAACCAGAGACGAGCGCTTATATCCAACAATAACTTAGATTTGTCTGGAATAATTTTAAAGAGGAAAGAAATTATTAAAACAGACTTTTAAAACTGAAAAATTAAAATTATCCCTGTATAGTCAATATATAGTGCATGGAAGGCTCCTGTTAGCTTTTACATAGAAGACCCTTAAAATTTAAAATGTTTTTAGCAGGTGAAACACAGAGAGCTTTTGCAGACTGCTAATTAAAGTTAACTTTTATTAAGAGTAAAATAATTATTAGCCAATGAAGTTTTACAAGTTTGGAATGACTATGCCCAGCCTGAATGAAACAACTCTGGAGAACTATGTCCTCAGGAAAGAACTGGTAAAGCAGGTTAGGAATTTCTACGTGCAAAACAACATGGAATTACACACTACCTCCAAACCCAACAGAAAGTAATTTTAAGAAAAGGTTAATAACATTAAATTTAATTAAATCTCTTTTGTTTGTTTGTTTGTTTAAACACATGCACTTACAGAATTCTCCAAAGGCTCTGCAGAATGCTTAAGAATCCTATTTGCTGCATTTTCCCTTAGCTGTGGCTCAGACTGGCTGGCTTTTCCAAAGGATTCTCCAGCTGATCAAGGATGCATGCAGCACCCTTGGCTGTCCTGAACACCGTGCCTGCTTTATTGGCCACTGTCTTTGACATGTAACACAGGAGGATGCCCCATCTTCTCCCCAGGGAGCAAAACTCATTTCTGAAATCTTATTTTTATATAAACACATCTGCTCTAACTTTCAGGCCATGTATTTATTTTCACCAAAACACAATATGTGCCATAGATTAACTTACTATTGTTATTTGAAAAATGACATTAGTAACGCTGAAAATGTCCCAGAAGTTATTTATTTATTTATTTCTGAAGCAGCTGATGTTGGGAAGTGACCAAGCTCACATCTGCCAGCCTTTGCTATGAGTGTGATCATACTGCATGAATTACAGTTGGAAGCACAGTGGCCTTGGTTTTGGCTTCTGTACAGGAGGAATTCCACTGCTTACACCTGGTGTTTCATTGATGAAGAAGAACAAACTTCCCTCTTGAGACATTTAGGGAACATATGGAAATCAGGAGCTGTTGCTGCATGTGAATCTATGAATATTCTACTGATGTTACAGATAATTTAATTCTAAAGATACCTGTGTTTAGGTGGTGTTGCCTTCCTAAAATCCACACTGGCTCATCAGTTTCTGGAAATTCTTCTAAGTAGTCTGACAAAATAGTGATCTGGTTTTCATACCTAGATAAAACTGAACAGGAATACACAAAATTCAAACTCCAATTTATCCCCTTGTTCTTTTATGCACATATTGGAGCTCTCAGATAGAACTAGTTGCAGCAAGTCTTTGCAGCCTTTGGGGCTTCTGAGCAGTGCTGCCAGCTGCTTTTAATTTTCTCCTTTAAAAGCTGTTCTGACACTGAAATATCCAATGCCTTGGTTTTTATTTAAATCCTCAGCTGAGAATAACACCTTAATTATAAGCAGTCTCACTGAAGCCAGTGACAGAAGTTCAGGATGACTGCAGTGAGGATGAGATTTGATTCAAGATAATGAGGAAAGAAAAAAAAACCTTAGGTACCACGGCTTGTTCTGAAATGTACAAAAAATACAAATCAGAGTGATTACAGCCTCGTGCTTAATGGGAAGCATGTGAAAAGTGTTAGCAAGCCTTAGCTTTACTTTCCCAACTGGAGATTTGAAACACTTCAGAAAAAAAAAAAAAAAAAAAAAGATGTATTAATGTTATTATTCAATACCACATCTATTTAGTGAAAAATAACAAAAGATAATTAATACTACTAAAAGAAGACAGTCCAACCATTTTCTAGATCATTAAAATGGTACTTTTTGGAAGAGTGAAACAACCCTTCAAGTGTAAAAATTAATGTAAATTCATTTGTTTTAGACAACAATTTTAAGGAATATACTGCTAAAAAATCAGAATTTAAAAGTGAAAGCAAACCATTTATCCTGCTTCTCAAGGAAGTGCACATATATCCAGTACAGAGAGTGAATAACCAGCAGGTAAATATATATTAAAAAAATAAGATTTCATTAAAAAATATATACATTCCAGCAATCAAAAGGGAGGTGCACCACCCTCTGGCTGGAGCATCGGGGCCAGCAGTACCGAGCCTCGACATTCACCTTCCCCTCAGGCAGTGATTAAACACCACGACAGACTCCTCTAGGGCTGTCAGCTCAGCAAAACAACTTCTCGCACTGTGCTCTGCCTTATCCGTCAGAAAAGCCGTCGCTCACTGCACTTGGAAGGCAAGTTATCTATTTTTGGGTCCAAAGACTTAAGACACTCTCGACCCCCGAAATCCAGCGGGAGACACCTGCGCCCCATTCGCGGCCGCCTCTCCAGCCCCCGCTGCCGTACGACACCTCGGACCACCCGAGGAGGCACAGCCAGGGTCTCTCTTCCNGGGACCCCCCGCGCCAGGCGACCCCTCAGGGCGGATCGCACCGCGCCGCTCCCCCGCCCCTCAGCCTGTGGGCGCCTCCCACCACTGGCGGCCCCGCTAGAACCCCGGGGCCCCAGCCTTGCCCCTCAGCGCCGCGCCCCGCGCCCCTCACCGGCCTCCATTCTCCCGCTGTCACCATCCTCCTCCTCCTCCTCCTTGCCCCGACACGGCGGCACAACACGGCCGCGCCGCGGGGTGCCCTGGGAGCTGCAGTCCCGCCGCCCGCCGGCAGCGCGCCGTCCCCTCGCCAGCAGGACTACAAACCCCAGCAGCCTCCGCGGCCCGAACGGCGAGCGGAGCAGGCGGCAGCCGCGATTGGCTGGATTGGGCCCCAGCGCCCTCCTGATTGGCGGCGCGCGGGTTTGGCGCCGTCCGGCGGGTGGGGGCGCGGGGGCAGCATGGAGGGCTCGGTGTCGGACGTGGCCGTGTGTAACCTGGCGTTCGCGGGGCGCCTCGAGGAGCTGCGGGCGCTGCTGCTCCGCGACAGGGCCCAGGCCACACGGGCCGACCAGGTCAGCCGGCTGCGGCCCCGGGCGGCCTGGGGCCGGCTCCCCGCGGGAGCCAGCCGCTGCCCGTCCTTGCCCCGCTCACCGCTTCCCTCCCGCAGGATCACCGCACCGCGCTGCACTGGGCCTGCTCGGCGGGACACACGGACGTCGCAGACCTCCTCCTCGGGCTCGGCGTGCCTGTGAACGATAAGGACGATGTGAGTGCCGCGGCCCTACCCCGGTGCGGCTGAGGGAGCCGCGGGCCGCTGCGCAGGGCGGTCCGGGGGCGCAGGTGCTGCCGGCCCCCGTTGCTGTCGTGGTTTCAGCCGCAGAGGGGCCCTGACAGCGGCCGGGGGCAGCTCCCGCAGCCGCCTCCCTTCCTCCCTTCCTCCCTTCCGTCCTCTTCCCCCTCCTCCCGGCCGCTGGTGCGCCCGGTGCGGCATCTGATACTTGGGAAAAACCCAGGCTGCTCTCTGCGCTGGGAAGGCAGGGAGAAGTATTTCACAGTTCGTGTGGAAATAGCCGTGAGGAGGAGACTTGAGTCCTGCTTATTGTCCAGGAATTTCAGGAGAACTGTTCTTGTGAAGGAAGTTGCAAAACCAGGGGTATTTGGGTGGTTGTTGGGGTTTTCATGTTGCCTTTATCTCGGTGTGATCTCTCAAATATGTTGTGCCAAATCATGAGGCACCCTGAAGATTCCTCCTGTTGGGGAAGACATTAATAAAGCAGGTGAAGGTTCAGTGATTTCGCAGTTGGAAAGGAGATGGCCTGCTCCTGTTCTAGAGGAAGAGTTGAAATATTTGCATCCATTACAAAGCATCCTAAATGTCATTGTAAAGAAGGAAATGTCTCATCGGTTTAGAGAGTAGGATACAGAAAAGGTTGCAGAAACTTTTTAATACCCTTTTCTACTACTCCTGTTTGTTCTTAAAAAGGCACTAGTGTAAATTCTGCAGGGACAAAGTGTTCTGCAAAGATACCATGCATAACTGCATAGCAGAAGTGATTTCTGTCATTGAACTGTCAGCTTTTGTCCAATACTGAATGCTGGCATGTAAGAAGACATGAGTGTTGTCTCTAGTGAAAATCAATAATGTTTAGCTTTACACTGGTAAGAATATGTGCAGTGTGAGTAGTAGTGTCTGTCTGGGTTATGCATTGTTATGCTTTTCTGCCTGAAACTCATGGTTTGAATAATGTGGATTTCTTCTTGCCTCTGTAGGCTGGTTGGACTCCCTTGCACATTGCTGCTTCAGCAGGCCGTGATGAAATTGTGAAAGCCCTCATTGCTAAGGGTGCTCACGTAAATGCTGTCAATCAGAATGGCTGCACACCCCTGCATTATGCAGCCTCCAAAAATAAACAGGAGGTATGTTTACCTAAGCTGCTGGAGCTGGTGGTGTTCTTGGAAGAAGGATTTAGGTATATTAACTCCACATCCTCTTCCCCTACTCCTTTCTCTTTCTACATACTCAGATTGCAATCATGCTTTTGGAGAATGGAGCAGATCCGGATGCAACAGATCATTTTGAATCCACCCCATTACACAGAGCAGCAGCCAAAGGAAACCTAAAAATGGTGCAGATCCTTGTGCAGCACAATGCCACTGTGGATATACGGGATTCTGAAGGGAATACTCCTCTGTAAGTAATTTTCTATTTTTATTTTGCTTAATATAGCATAATCTCTCTGAAATGAAACTCCATTACTTCAATGTCTATTTTTTTTCTTAATTTTTCATTGCCTCCAAATACTCTCTTGCTTCACATCCCTGTGCAATTAAAAAGTACATCAGAAAGTCATACTTAGTATTTTGCCTCAGTGTGTCTGTGCATGCATACTTTAATTTGTGTTACTACATCTACTTAAAGAGTGTAGAACATCTTTTATAATAATCTGGAATACATTGATTGCTGCTAGAAGGTAGAAAGTGAGCAAATGACATCATAGTCAGAGGAAACTGGTCTTGCAGGCTAGTTTACTCTGTCCTGCCAAGCAAGAACTCATTTTAGAAGCTTTTCTTCACCTCTCTAAGGAAAATAAGTTGCAACTGAAGTACAATCAGCCCAGTGTTTGTTGTTACCTTAGAGATCAATTTGAATCTGTAAGGTTTACAGCTGCTTTGAACTTGGTGGCAAAGCCACAGTGGAATCCATGTTTTGCTGTGAATAAGATTGAGCAGTATGTTTTAGTTTATGTTTAGCTGTGCAGAAACTTCAGTATGGCCCTGGAATGCACACAGTTTTTCCTAGGACACCAAATGGAAAAAAACATTTGCTGCATTTGCAGTAACACTTTACTTCAGATTATTTTTTAGCATTGGATGATTTATTTATCACTTTCAATTTAATAGAGATTGCTATTTTCCATTCTCACCATGGATTATGTTCTCTTTAGCTTTGCTGACTGCAGAGCCAAATGCTAACCCAAAGAACTGTCTTAACATTGCAAGGAGAGCAGCAGGAGGAATGTTCTTGTGTTGCTTAATGACAGCACAGGGACTGGACAGCAAGCTCTGGGATCTGTCTAGGTAGTTGGCTGCTTGTGGATTTGTTGTTCTCAGATGTATCTCCCCCCAGCATTCACTCTGTCATTTTGACATGGCATAATTATTGCTCTTTATAAGCTTGGGCAGTTTTAACAGGGGCTGTGGGTTTCTTGTTCTCACTGCAGTCATTTAGCCTGCGATGAAGAGAGAGTGGAGGAGGCAAAGCTGCTGGTGTGTCACGGTGCAAGTATTCACATTGAGAATAAAGAAGAGCTGACCCCACTGAAAGTGGCAAAGGGTGGCCTGGGAGCCATCCTTAAAAGTCCTCCCTTCGGCTAGAGGGGGCTTCCCACTTGAGCCTCTCTCCTGTTGCACTTCTGTTTAAGACTGGAAACTTTATATTTTGTTAGTTCAACTAGGATGTCATGTATGGTATCAGCATGGTAACGAAATGTTTTTATTGAAGCTGTCCTTCAAGTGTAGTGCCAAAACAACCCTTTGTACTTCCTGTTAATTAAATAGTTCACTGATTTTAAAGTATTTTTCAATATCGTGCAGTTTTCTTTCAGTTTACAGTGTGATGTGTATAAATGTGTTGTCCCTTCGATTTCAGATCCCCATTTAGAATTATTTCTTTCAAGAAACAGGACCAAAAATGTTTTAATCATTTAAAGACAATTTGAATTTTCTTCTAGTCTTTGTTTTTTTCCTTAGCCTTTGTCATTTGTGTGGGGGGTTTTGTTTGTGTTTTGTGGGTGTACTGATTGTCTTTCTTCAGATGATTCTAAACTATACTGTATTTCTCTTTGTAGAATGCAGTTTGCTCAGTGACTTAGATAATTGTATCCATTTTTGCTACTCTTGGTGTATTGAGATCTCAGTGTTTAAAGATTTTCTGTTGTTACTGATTATTATCCTGTTTTTCTCTGAGTCTTTAAATACACGTATTTGATGAAGTGCACTGGACTGCTTGCAGAACGCAGGCACAGTTTCAGGGTTATCTCTACAAATACACTGTTTTATAATGGATGGCTCTGGATACTCTTCTAGGATGTACTTCCACTTCAATATTTTTTCCTCTTGCTCCTTTCGTAGGTTCCTTTTTTGTTCTCTTTGACTCCCATAAGCAGCACTGACACTTGCAGTTTACCATCTTATTTTATAAAAGAAGCATGGTTTAATCTTTATTTACTCATAGCAAATCCTCATATTAAGTTATTACAAGGCAGAGCTGATGAGGTAGAGTCTGAAAAGTGACCTCCTGTCCTGATGTTGATAACTTTTGACACCAGTGGATAGATTTCCCCTTGAACAAAGGATGAAATCCTGTGAAATAAAGAACTTTCCTAAGCAACAGTCTTTGGTATTATAAAACTTTATTAAACTTACATGTTAGAAAACCAATATTTTCTAAATAGCTTGTATGTTTGGGATGTGAACAGCAAGTGAGATAGAAACCTGCCATCCGTTACACAGTATGGAAATGCAACGTTTGATCTTCAGCCTCCAGGAAAGGGTGAAATGCAAGCTGACAGTTTCTAGTTTGACTTGCAGGGATTAAGGTGATGCAATTTATTTTGATAAGCAAGACAGAAGCTTAAACCAAACTAATACCTTCACCAAGGACTTTAAATGTATCTTAGAACACAAAATGCAGGTTAAATTTCACTGAGGGGACTCATTAAGAGCAAAAGGGATAACTTGCCTGTACAGTAAACTCTGGCTGTGCAGACCTTGATTGAAGGAGGAACCTGAGTAAATGTTTCTTAAATATTGCACAGGCACTGCTAAGAATTTGATTTGAGAGCAGCTGAAGCTAAGAGTTCTGTGTTCATTCTTGATCCTTGTATAGCAAAAAACCTGCCACAGCTCTGTAGCTTTATAAACATGCTTCCTTAGGAGATGGTGGCTTGACTGTTGGCTTAATCTCTGGTGTCCATATTAATGATCCCTGCTCCTCAGGGGAAGATAAATTGGCCATGCAGCAAAGAGTGTTGCAAATTCTGAAAAATGTTTCTGCATCCTGCATAGCTCTGCTGGGTTTTAGAGCTACACACTGCGGATCAATACCTAATTTGACTTGTGCTTTGCCAAGAGTGTCAGTGGGAATGGTGCCCCATCATTTTTAATAAACTTTAGAAACTCTATAACGAGAACAAATACCTGCCAGAAGGCTTAAAGAAAACACCTCACTGTGGTAAGAAACTCCAAGTACATGCTATTTTCCTTACCTCCTTACTCCCAGCAGCCTGCTGTGCTTCTTATTTTGCCTTTTTACTAGCATCGATTACTCACTGGTGGGTAGAAGTGTGAGAGGATTCCTTAGGCAAGAACATGGTCAGTTGTTCCTTTCTTGTTCTATAAAAACATTAACATACCTTGAGCAATTTCTACTTTTTGAACTAATATAAAACCTGTGGTGTTCTAGGAAGACTGTACTATCTCTAGAAGGTACTACTTCCCCAGCATGAGCTCCTATCTTACTGTAGCAAGTTACGTAAGGAAGTACCCGCACATAAATGTGTGGAGGTGAGATGAAGGAACGATTAAAAGAAATATGACCACTTAATAGAGTCCCCTCTTCAATCACGATAGTGCTGTTGCAGAGATGTGGGAAGGTGTAGAAATAAGAAAAACGTGACCAGAATGTGTATATGCAGGAGATGGCTTTAGAAGAACTAATACAGCTATAGCAGTGACATGATGACACGTTTTCCCATGAAGGGCAAGAGTAAAAGAATGCTTAGGAATGTCAGATAAATAATTTTAAGTTAATGCTGCTGTCAGCCAAGCTGGGGGCTCCTTTGGACCAATAATTGATTTGATCTATATTATCAGGGAACACCGTTAGTAAGAAATAGCACCCAAAGAGCAGCAGGTAGTACTGACTGTTCCCTTGCTGTTTCTGTGTTTAATGTCATCATCCTGCAGGTTTACACAACTTGGCTGTCAATATCAGACATTTTCAGTAAGCTGCTCAACCTGGGTTGAAGGATGTGATTTAGGAATTTGGCCTGGCACAACTGCCACAAGAGTTAGTAAGAGCTGCCTGATTAAGGAGACTTCTGTATAGATCCTGATTTGAGATTTACCCTGGATATTTTGGGGAGAGGAGAGTCTGGGGATCCACTGGTGCAACATGGCAGTGTTGGTATTAGCAAGGGTTTGAACCTCACAGTCTGGCACAAACAGTTTTTAGCTAAAATAATGCTAGAAGAACACTGTAAGTGCTCTTTTACTTTGGAATGAAGCTAAACACTAGAACACACACCTATTAAAGAAAAATATTTAGAAGCCAGAAAACTGCGAGGAAAGGGCAATGAATACAGTTATGCTTGAAGATCCAAAATAAATCTTAGCCAGGATCTCATGCCTTACGTCCTTAAATGTTGCCATATATTTTCCTTCCTTTCTTTTTCCTTTCGTCCATTTTTTTTTCTTTTGAGCTCACTGCCTTGATAAACATACTTACAACTGTAGGAACTGAACCTGAAAATTTTAGCCCAGAAATTTAAAGATAAATGTTGCATATAACTAATGTTCATAGTCTAGGAACAGTCACCAAAGGATTTATGAATATTAGATCCTATGAAAGACTTAAGTGCCAAAAACCTCCAGATACCTGAGCCAGATACGTCTTCCTGCAGTGCGTGAGACTGAAACCAGTGTCTGCCTGTGTCAGCGAGGACCTGCCTCAGGCAGTTCAGAATGGAGCTGCAGAGGCTGGGGGTCTGTATTTGCCTAAGCCCCATAGTCCTTGAGCTCTTCTGAAAGTAATGTCTTTGTCTTTTTGAAAAACTGAGTTTGTGTAACCTTAGAAACAAGGCCCAGAGAGAAGGGGTGTCTAGTGACCCAGGAGTGGTTCAATTCCCTTCCCTCCTTCCGAGAGGGTGCTCATTACTCGATTGCTGGCTGTCAGTGTGCTTTGCACCACTTAACTTCCCTCTCGGTGCTTTCACCTTTAGAAGATAGACTGTTACACTGGGATCAGAGACCAGACGAGGAGAAGCATGAGTTTGTTGCTCAGTGGGTAGGACTAGCCTGGAGATAGATTTAAATCATCTCAGGCAGAGGAAGCAGTTGAAACTCATGTGCTGTATAGAAAGCAGTATCACTCCTAAGTTTTGAAAGCAGCTATATCTGTGCCATGAGGAATGTGATGCTGTGTGTGCCTACTGGAACAAGCCTTGCAAAGGATTTAGATCTTCAGCTCCTGTTGTGTAGAACGGTCATTTGTGTCTGAACTGGGTACCCAAATGCCAGTTCCATTAAACTGAAAACCAGAATTGCCAGAACACACAACTCTGGAATGCTGGTGCCCTTGGGAACTTTAAGCCAAGAAGGTGACTGCTAATAGAATGTATTCCATGTCAGGCAGCAACAGGGTAAAAGTTTCCAGGATATTTTTTTTATCTTAAGTGTAATTCAGACACACGAGATTTCATTGGCTCAGGTCTTAACATCTGTTTCAGCATTCTGATGACATTAATGTAACTTCTTTTTACTTCTGATGTGCAAAATCAGTTCCTTTAAACACTGCAATGTACTGGCCATGATTATTGTTCTTGGTGCACAGGAAGCAGGTTGGCCAACACTATTTCTGGAGAAGGCTGCTATGGTTCTGAGCTGTGTGGACACACAGCATTACTGGTGGCTGACTGGAAAGCTCTTTGACAAATGCTTCAGCCTATTTCCTAATTAGTTTTGCCTACTAGATTGGATAAATATAGATTATACTCTTTTTATACTTAAATTTTTGTACAGTATAACTAGATAATAGAAGAAATTTGGTTAACTTTAAGGGCCAAATCTTCTGCTATTCACGGAGTGCCTGTGGAACAGACCCTTTTCAATCCACCCCGCTGGCTCACAATACAAACATGTTTGAGTTTTAGTCATGCTTCTAGGTTAATTCAATGACAATTTTTGTATAAAGGGGTCCAAAGATGACGAAGAAAACTCTATTAAATAAACTCTAGGCTATTTCTTCTTTTTCTGCTTCTTGCTTCTCATCATTTTCAGGTGTTGCAGGAGCTGCTGTTTCATCAAGACTTGGGTATTCATTTGTTGCATTGCTCGATGGAACTGTGGTCGCAGGAATGTTTTCTTCATTGGGTACCTGAACATAGTCTGCATTGGGTTGTTTC
Source organism: Platysteira castanea (assembly GCA_013397175.1). Lineage (NCBI taxonomy): Eukaryota > Metazoa > Chordata > Aves > Passeriformes > Platysteira > Platysteira castanea. The sequence continues at coordinate 96,274 of VYXC01006772.1, read as the reverse complement.
TGAACCATTTCTCTGCAGGAAGACAGGATTGGGATTGTGATCTCACATGTTGAAATCCCATGCACACAGAGTCTTTCAAAAGAATTTAATCTTTGTATTTGCTATCTGAACAGTAACCCCCATGTTATTACGACTGTTTCAAGATTGTGTGAAAAGGTTACAGCACAGCACCACTGGTGCTGGGACAGAAAGAGTGACAGCATATTAGCTAGTAAGACATCTGCATTGCTGCTTTAAGTGATCCCATTGGAATAAAATGGATTTTAGTACGTTTAAATGTTACGCCAGGAAAGTGGAATGGGAAACTGAGTGCTGGCAAATAATGTCTGAGGAGGGATAGCAAAACTCACTGCTTGGTGTAAGCTTTCTGGGAAGTTCCATGCAGATCTGGTGTCCCATTGAAGTGCATAAAAAATAGAGTTCAGTCAGAAAAGAATTATGAAAAGACTGAAATCTAGGAAAGTATTATAAAATATATTTAGTATTTTAGAAAATACAGAATTCCAGAAAAATATTTTTAGTAACAGGTGTTAATTCCATTTATCTTATCAAAACCATAAAAGACCAACTCCCAGTATTGAAGCACTTTCACATGGTAAAAAATATCAGAGCTAGTGGATTAATTCAATGCAGTAAGATTTATTAGGATCCAAGTACAAAACTAGATGTTAATGCTACATCAATTGAAAGCAGGAATCAGGTGCATGCGTGACTGATCCCTGGTCTGGGTTAGCAGAATTCCATATTAGGAAGTCTTAGACCTGTGCTACAGGGAAGTCACAGGTTTTTTCTGGCCTCAACTGCATGTAGGTTTTTAGCATTTAATATCAAGGGGCTAAATACAGTCTATATCGTGCATGAGATTATCCCTATTCTGAAGATTTGGCAATTTAGAGGAAAAATGAGCAACCAAAGCACAGAGAAGAAAACATCTCCAGCACAGGATCAAAATGGGCATTCTGGGCTTCGTTCTGTTGTCTAAAACTTGTGTTTCCTGCAGTTTGAGATTCCTTGGAGTATCCCAAGTGTGTGTCCTGTAATTTCAGATAGCACTGAACTGAGCCCTCTCTGTTTAAATCCCAGTAAATTTGCTGAGGTGCCCCTTAGCTGCTCTTTCTTTTTTTACTTCCTCCACCTGCTTTTAACAGACCCCAGTTACTTTAACTATAAAGAGGTGTTTTTATAACTTGCCACTTTAGCTTGTGTTGTTTAAAAGCATTTACTTCACTGTTTTAGACACTGCTAAGTGGTAGCTGCCTATTAAAACAGGGACGAGGGCAATGGCAACTTCTGTTACAAGAGCGACAGGTAAAAAGTCCCCCAAAAGCAGATGTTCACTATGGAAGTTTTCTCAAAACTTGTATTGTGCATTTTACTTTAGTTCTGGATTATCAGCAGTGCTTTACAGAAATAATTGTCTTAAAATGAAGCAAACAGAAATTCTTACTGCATCTCATTATTTGGTGATTTCCTATTTTTTGCCTTCTTGGTTAAGACCCAGACGATAATGCAAATTATAGCAGCTGCCAGAATTGCTCCAATCAATGCTCCAGCAACAACACCACCATCTGAATCTGGAAAGAATAAAAAAAAAGATTACTTGACTTCTTTAACAGTAGTAGTGGCAAAATCCCATGGAAATTTAGTGCAGGAGCCTTTAGCAGAAAGAAGGGATTGGATTCAAAGAACTCTTTTCAGGAGGATGGCCACAGATTCTCTACGAAAGTGAGAGCTCCGTGCTTGTGTGGTCTTTGCTGCCTCCTTTCTCCTTGGGTGGCTCCCTATCCCAACAAACTCTCTATTCATGCCTGGCTGAGGGAAACATCGGGCTGTAACATGGACAGTAGGTAAAAGCCTTTGCTTTTCAGTCACTGCAAACACACATTGAAATCCGGGTTGCCTTTATTTCTGTCTTTCACCTAGTGGTCACATCTACAGTGCCCCAGTCCTTGTACTACCACAGTTCAGTGATGGTTGTAATTTCTGGGGTGGAGAGACCTCAGTGGGACTGTTGGCTAGAAGAAATTGCTCCAAACTCCATGTCTGTCTGTTGTGGGTAAAGGCTCTGCAGTCAGAACCAGGTCCAGCTCCTGCTCCTTGCAGGAAATTAGGGTGGGGATGTTAAATCAGTTTTCTAGGTCAGTGTAAATTCTGGGCACGCCTGGATGAAAGCTCTGGAGCTCTCCAATTTTGTTCTGTTCTTACTTGAAAAAAAGAAATTCTACGCTTCAAAGTTGTTAGGGAATTTTCCTGCAAGCTGTGGATGTCCTCCATCAAAGATGTGATCACTTTCATGCATTCCACTTACGTTTGGCCGTTAGGTCAAGCTCACAGGTGCTGTTCCCCAGGAGGTTGCTGGCTATGCACCGATAGTAGCCAGTTTCAAAGGTGGTGAGGTTGCCAATGTAAAGGATGCCAGAGTTTGGATCTGTGACAGGCAGGGAGCAGGTACACATTACTGTTTGTATTCTGTAGAGGCAAACAGTTCTCTGTAGTGGGTAACACAGAGCTATTCAGATATTAGAAAAAGGGTTCACCAATTATTTATTTATTTTTGTGGCTTTTATATTCTTTAAATGTAAAACATTTACCTTCCTTGAAAATTGCTCCAGTGGGTTCTGTGGGGTTGTATTAGAAGCCCCTACTCTGCCACTCAGTCTGGCTGATGTTTTACCCACCTCGATACTGTGGTAACTCCCCAGATGAACATGTAACAGGTACAGAAAAATTTTGGGAGGGAAAGATGTGCTAGTACTTGAATGACAAATTGCTTCAACTTAAATTGACTCAAAATTTCAAGGGAAGACAGATGTAAAGGCATAAATATTTCTCCAATTTTAACAATTTAAAGTCATAGACAGGACTTCAACTTTTTTTATTAAATAGACAAAATGTCGTGTGTTTTTGACAACTGTCAATCGATTTGAATAAGTAAAAATACGATTCTGTGACATTGACCATTGGAAGAGGAGGATAAATGTTAATTAGCCTATGTGATACACAGTGTTTGAAATGCTGGAATTTCAGATCCTGAATATGGTATGGTAGTCCTGTAGTTACGTACTAAATTGTTCTGTCACAGGCTTCAGGGTGTTCTCATCGACTTTGTACCAGCGGTAGGTGGGGCGAGGCAACCCCTCTTCACAGCTGCATAGGAGGTAGATTAGATGGCCTTTTTCAGGTGTTCCTTCTACTTTGCAGAAAGGTTTTGATGGTTTGACTGTAAAACAAGAACAGACACATCGTGCGTGCATACCTGGGGCTGCAAACACTCACCTCAAGTTCTGGTACCATGCTGCTCTGAGCAAAGAAATGAACCCCATCTGCAGATTTCCATCCAAGAACAGTCTCACTTATGGAACTGACCAAAGCCTCTCCCATAAAAAAACTGACTAATATTAAATATATGTACATGACCTAGGATAGAGTTTTATTATCTTCCATTTGCATACTAACTGTTATTAGGGTGGTGTTGAGACAAAGACTATCAGTTATTTTCATTATAATGGGCCACTCACTGTTCACCATACACCAATCTGCCACAGAGCAGCATCATTTTCTTTAGAGACCTGGCAGGAGCTTTTCTGCAGAGAGGGAGAGGATCAAGGCCCAATTCTTTCAGTTACTACAGTTGTGAAGGAAATAAATCAGCTATAGTTCTGGTAAAAATACATCTGTTTTTATATAATGTCCTCACTTTGCACAAAAGGGAGGATTCTATCTTCACTCACACCCATTGTTTTTCATTTCCTGCCTACAGATACGCTTTTGTGGTTCTTTAGAGCACTGTCAGGGAAACTACCAGCAATGAACACAGCTCAACCAACAACTTCTCTTGGTTTTCATGTGAAAAGTGCAGTCTTTTACTCAGCTGCTCCAAGATTTACTATTTATTTTGGGAATTTTAGATGAGAATTATCAATAGTATTTGATTTTTCAGGGAATGAGTTTACATATATCTTTTTCTTATCCCTGAGATGTAGGCAAGTGAGGTTGCAATCACATTCCCATATGTCTGTGATTTGTCACTCTGACCAGGTATGAATTCTCAAGATAAAAGGAATTATTAGACAGGGTTAGTACAATCTTCTCTTATTAGGAAATAAAATATTTCATTGCGCTGCTTTTCTGTTCTGCCTGTTCATGGTTGAACTGTTGCTTTCGTCCATGCAAAACAGACTTTGTTCTACTTTCATCCAACATATACTAAGTTTCGAGAGGTTTTGGGAATTGGTGTGAGCCAGAACGCTTTGGTTGTGCTCCTGCCTCGCCCTGGATTTACTCAAGTCACCCAATCAACATCAGGTAAAATTATCGAAGTTTTGGACTGTGCTGGGGCTGCATGTAGTGGGTTCAGTGGGAAGTTGTCACTCCCAGCTAAAACAGTGTTTTATTTTAATCAAAACTAGTATCACTTCGTTTCGCAGTATGAAAAATGGAGTGAAGTTGGGTAATTCCAGCCACCCTCTTACCTGCTTACATGAGGTAACTTTCTGGGAGCACAGAGTGACTCTGAGGGTCAGTGGTGGCAGAAGGAGGTTGGGCTGCAGTTCAGGCAGAGGCAGCAGTGGAGCGGACCCGGGCCAGCTGTGGCTGGAAGCTAGAGGGCACCCGGGCTCTGCCTGCCTCCGGAGCCCTTGGAAACACTCTGCAGCCGTGACTCAGGGAGCTCCCCTCTGCATCACGGGCCTTGTTTACCACAGCCTTTTATTCCCTCTGGCCCTACGTATTTTGAGCTGTGAATTCAGTGTTTCATAATACGGGAAGGAGACGGCAATACAGCAATAGAGAGGGAAGGTGCTTACCCAGCACATTGACAATCACAGATTTTTGACTCTGTCCAGCATCACCCTGAGGGCTGAAAACTTCACAGGTGTAGGAACCAGTGTCTGAGGGCTGCATGTTGGAGATTGTTATTGATGCATTCCCTGGACTTGTTGAAGCTGTTATCCTGTTCTTAAATGCTCCATAGGAGTAAGACTGGCCTCCTGAATAATAATAGATCTGTAATAAAGAAACAATTGTTAGTTTAGTAACAAAAGATCTTCTTGCTGCTTTGTTTGATACTCAGAATATATTTGATTTCTGATTAAAGCCAAGCAATGTCACTCCCTTTCTTGCCTCCTCCCCCAAGAAAGCAGAAATGAAAACCTGGTATATTTGAATACATATTTCTAAAGGTTCTTAAAAGACAATTTTTTCTGAAATGGCATTTTTAATTGTGTAATTGACAGTAGCTACAGCTTTGTGGATACTCCAAGCACAGACTGATGCATTTGTGAAAACAAAGGTGAGACCATTGACCATCACATGACAATTCTATGAAAAAATGCTAAGTCATGCACAGTGAATAATGGTATTAAGTGAAGCACTGATAATTTGTGATACCATCAGTAAGCGGCTCAGTAGAAGATTATGACAAGGATGGACCTGTCATTGGAAAACGTGGGTGGCTGCAGAGCTTTCCAAATACAGAATCTGGCAAACAGAGAACTGAAATGAATTCACAAGACAAAGGTCTAAGCAAACAAGGCACCTGATCTATTAGCAGTAAATTTGAAAGCCATAAGGATGCAGTACAAGAACAGAGCAGAGTCATGACACATGCAATTAGAGCAGCCAGTTCTTATTGGTGCCATCAGCGTTGGAGGCAGTGTCATGGACTACCTTGGTTTTTTGAGTTTATACCAGGGAGGAGTCAAGAATACCTGTTGGCTTGGAGGGGTTTCTATTTGGGATCAAGACGTTCCCCTTTTACTAAACAGTAAAAAAATGTTTTGCCAAATGATAGACATAGTAAGGATAAATATTTCTAAGGAATGCAACATTTCCTCCCAAGTAAAAATTGCTGATTTAACATTGACTGATTTCACTGATTTCAGTAGCATCCATTGCTCTTAGCAGCATTGTGCAGGAGAAGTGGCCTCATAAGCCTGAACTTGTTGTCTGCTGATGGAAAGGAGAGGTAGAATTGTGTTCAGTGTGGAGCCTGGATGGCAGTCTGAGCCTTGGGCCTTGAGTCTGTTTAGGAACTGCAATATCTCATCTGCTCTGGGGTAAATAAAACAGTTCACAAGGAGTACCTGCCCTCTGTCCAGTCTAACTCTGCTCTGAAACCGAGATCTCAGCGAGAGAAGATGTGGAAAACTACGATTCATTAATTGTTCTTCTGAGGTGTTAATGATAGTGTTCTATAAAAGTGACAGCATTTGGGATAGGAAATATGTTCCCCCAGGGTCTACATGCACAAACTAGGCAAAGTAAACAGTTCCAGCACATTCAGTCATTTCTTTAAACTGGTGAGAGGTGACCATATAGAATTACAGGTTGTGACCCAAATAGATCTAACATTGTTCCTACGGGCAGTATTCCAGAATCATCAGTATAAATGTATTTACTGAAGTTGAACTAACAGCATGCTTTTTAATGGAGATAGTGGGAAAATGCTTGTAGGAAAAAGCTTCACAGACTCCTCTTCACAGGCCATTCTTACTTGACTAGTATCAAAATTTCCTTTTGGCAAAAGTTCTCTGCCTTTTAGGGATACTGCAGATCCCCAGGCGAGAAGTACAATTTGCTTTACTTTGCAGATCAACTGATTGCATTTTGAATTAAGAATATTTATTCTTAATTCTGTTTATCCTTCCTGATATAGAGTTGACTGAAGTCTTTAAGAAATGTTATCTCAAAGCCTTTATTAGCTTAAGGCAAGGTACACCCCAAAACTGTCAGAGCAGAGCTGGTTTATGCAAAGATACAGCTTTGAAATGAAGGTCAGAACCCAGGTTGCACAACACCAGCAGCTGCAGGACTGCAGCGTGGCCCCATCTCAAGTGCAATTTTGCATGCTCCTCTGCCAGACTTTATCTTTCCCTGCCCCAGGATTACAAACACCAAGTACAATTGATGCAGGGCTCTGAACACCAAAGCATTCCCGAGGTGTGGAACCCTGGTGTTGCAGTGGGGAAGCCTAAGAGGTCCAGGATTAGCTTGGTGTCAGACCTGGTTAGAAAGTCTGCTGAAGCTGGATACTCCTCCCAGTTTCCACTGTGCACATGCAATACCACCAGTTTTAAACCTGATTTTATGCTTTGCAAATGTCTAGAGATGGAACTCTCTTACAAAACCAGAGTCTAGATGGAGACACTGTATTCCCTGGGGAAGGAGAGTGTTCAAAATAGGGAGTTTGGTTTAAACGAATCGTATATCAGAAACGTTGTCTACCTGGAATTACAAAAGCACACTGGCCACATTAGTCTCATTCTGCATTTATCTGTGTGCGAGCAATAGCAGAGTATTATTTATCACTGTTTCTTGCAAGAGTCTGAAGTTACAAGAACTGTGACTTCTGACTTCAGACTCTTCTGAGGCTGATGTCCCTGGATAGCTCTCAGCAGTGGTGGGCTGGATTTCCATCTCCATCAACTGCACCTGCTGGAGTAGGGCAGTGAAAGGGGTTCCATCAGCTCTTTACACTAATGTGAAATTAGGCTCTACAATGAATTAAATGAAGTAGTATGTGTCTTGCTGCAGCATGAGAGGATTGGCAGGCCCATCATACTCTATTAAAGGCTTGATTTCTGGAAACAGGGGCTAAATTCTGCTCAGTTTACCTCAGAGGGATCCGGGATTTATGTGAGAGTAAAGAGTAGCAGAAGGGGTCCACTGAATGCTCGTTTAGCCACAGTTCATCTTCCTGGGAATAAGACTGGCACTGCAAGTCTTAAATGCAGTCAGGGCATGCCAGTAAACACTGTAGAGGAGCAAGTGCTCCCCGGTATATTTGACCTGGAGTGAGGTTGAATTATATGCTTAAATCCTCATACAATGCACTGAAAAATTAATCCCCTGTGTTCTCTCTTTCTGATCCAATGAATGTAAAAAAAATATTTTGTGTACACTGTTAAATCTGAGGTAGGTGTCAGCACAGCAGAGAATATTTCTTCTCTTCATGGATTCAAACAGAGTCTTTCTGGGTCGTTTTTTTTTTTCAACTGTGAACATAAAGGCAGTGAAACATTCTCAGGCAATGCGTTCAGTTCCTCTGCAGGCTCCTGCCTGTTCTCTGTTCTCTCCTGTTCGATGCTTATCTCACTGGCTCTGGAGTTCATTGCCTGAAGGAAGGTGGTAAACACCAAAAAGGCTGAATAATGTTCTGATTAATTACTGAGTGGATATCTTGTCCCAGAGGTATGATTAGATTATGTACACAGGAAATTTCATATAAGAGGAATATGTTTCAGTTAATTGGCTGTGAATTCATAGCCCATTTTAAACAATACACTCAAAATGGGTATTTTAAACCCTAGCTCAAAGTGGTGTTATACTGTCCTTGAAAGGCTGGTTTGCGGCTTTCAGAAAACTGAAATGAAAATCTTTGCAAAAGTTTTTCTGTTCCAATTCGAAAGTAAAAAACTTGTTTTCTGTTGAAGATATAGAAAACTTTTTAGTTTTGGGCAACTGACAGCTAATGTTTGCTCCTATAAACACACATCTCATTGACATTTCTTTCCATTTTACCTAAAATGTATGTGAGGGAAAACTATATTTAGTCAATGGTAGACTTTATCTGGAAACCTTTTTAATCTGGTGTGATAAATATATTTTTAAGTGCACCATCTTGAATGCAAAAAACCCAAAACCCCAAAAACCCAAACCAACAACAAAAACCCAAAAGAAACCTGCTGTGCTTCCCTTAAAAAAAGAAAAAAAAAAGCTTTTTATGTCCTCAAGCAAGTCATGAGCAGCTCTGATGAAGTCGATGATTTACCAGAGTAGAAACAATATTGCAGGGGCATTAATGGTTGCTCCATTATTACTCCAGAAGGAGTAATGCTCCTTCTACAAGCTGGTTTGTTCAGGCAAGTTATTATATAATGGTGCCTTTTCACATTTCATGGAAGCAGCTGCCTGGGTGACTAAGGAAACAACTGACAGAAAGAGGAGCAGAGATTATCACTCCTAAGACTGTTGTCCCTAATAACTTCCTAATCTGAGACACCAGTTTCTGTAAAACAGCAAAGCTGCCCAGAAGACATCTCCCTGACCTTAAAAAGGGTTGTAGTTTAGTTGGTTGATCAACCTGGGCTGGGCAGTGCCCTGCTGTCTCCAGCCATCCTTCCAGGCTTTCTGAGGCAGTGCTGTGGTTACTCCTCATGTCCACAGGCAGTTTCTTCTAGAGTGATGGTGTGGAAAGTATTTGCCTGCAGAGGAAGAGGCAGCAGAGCTGATGCTGAGTTGAGGACTTACAAAGGCAGCCAGATGTTTGGCAAAGTGAGAGGAACCCACCTACAGGTTTTCTTTGTACAACTTCTATCGAAGGATTTTCCTTAGGGTGTGAAGGGGGTGTGTGAAGAAGCAGGCAGGAAATTAGAAGAAACAGACCTCCCTCTGCTTTTCTTCTTCTTGGGAGAGGACAAATATATACCAGAATTTGCATAAATATGTGTCTTTCAGATGGCTTCGGATGGACTCATTCACAATTTCTAGGTCAATATTCTTCTCATCCCCATCTCCCAGAGTCACTGCATCACAGTGCTGTACATGCCTAGTACTTATGGATATCAAGGTTATAAGATGACAGGTACTTGAAGGTTCATTACGAAGTGTCCTGCTTAATCTCCAGAGAATCCTGATTTCCTGACTGGGGGGCCGTTTCAGGACATGATCTCTTCTCCAGTACCTGTCTTTCCTCCCCCAGCCTCTTCTCCCTTTTCCCCACCAGCACAGCATCCTGTTGGATGACTTTTTTCTGATGGATTCAGTGTGTGACCCAGTCTTTGCCTGGAGAGCTGGAAAGCTCCAGTGTCCAGAGGGCCCTGTCATTGGGTTGGTTTGTCATCTTCTGTTTGACATTTTCTCAAGCTACTAGAAAATGGAGGATATTAATGACTTTACTGGTTTGAGATCATGATCTCTTTTTGAATTCTGAGGACAGACAGAAGTTATAAAATAACAACAAAGGAAAAAAAAATCATCACTTCCTTAAGCATCTTACCATCTAATTAGAGAACAAATGCCACACTCTCAGAGCGTTAATGAAGGCCCAAAGCTCAGATCTGAACTCAGCTAGCTAAGAAAGCAAATGCTCACGCATGTGTTGGTTTCTTTGGCATGTGTCACATGGCTGAGTCTGGGCCCAAATCCCTTATTTCATCCACAGCGTCTTTTCACACATTTTTGTCAAAACTCTGATCTGCCAGAAGGTAGTAGGGATATGATGTCCTGCCTTACTGGGATTTTTGCATGGGGAATTGAGGATATTAACAATGACTAGAAGTGTCTTGTCACAATAGCACATTGATAGAAGAAGAAAGGGAGGGAGTCAGAAGCCTTTAGAGGATTAATCATTCAGCAGCTTTAACTGATGCAAGTACATTGGAGGAGCAGCTTTCATGTTCTCACAGTATCATTCTTGTGGCTGACCTATTAGTGAATAATTCCTACAGTGCAGCAAGCACAAACGTGTTTTCTTAGTGCATTTGGTGTAACTGCTCTTCAGCAGTTATTATTAGACCTCAGTTTACACTGGGCTGTACCCTGTACTTCATGGTGAGACAGGAATCCTGCTGCGGTCAAAGAGAGTCTGGAGTTGACACCTGAGAGGAAGCTGGTTCAGCTCAGTGTTGAGATCCATCACATCTCAAAATGTTTTTATATTCTGGAAAGGAGATCCAGGATGATTTTTTTTTTCCTATGTAAATATGTAGCCCCAAGTTTGGGCTATCCAATCTTGCTCACATTCAGCCCAGAGGCTCCTGGTGTGTGCACACACCCTTCAGATATCCTTTGGGTAGAATATTCCTGAAGGTGCTGGTTCAGCCACCTGGAATAGGTGTGGGGAAAAAACCCCAACACAACAGCTACATCCAAAATAATTTTGACAGAGAAAAATGCAATAAAAAATAGGGTAAGTTAAAAATTCTGAATGATGCATCCGAGTCAACTTATTTCAGTCATGTGCTGGTTTTGAGATTTCAGTACAGATTATGAACACAGGTTTCACAGTAGCACAAATCTAGTAGAAGCTATTTAGCTGTTTTTTCCCCCTTAGGATTATGGGGATTGTTTTCTTACCTTGTATCTCCAGCTACATCTTCCCCGTGCATCTGTCACATACACCGTCTTTTGACAAAGACTGACTGACTTTTCATCCATACTCAGAATACCGTGACACGGGGAATGCTGTATTTGAGTAAAAATGTGCTGATCTGAGAGTTAAATGAGACTTTAAATGTCCCCCCAAAATCAAAGAGCCACTCCTCCACACAGCTCCCCACCTACCATCCATGCTGATCACAAGGGCAGGGTGCCTCATGCTCAGTGTACTGTGCAGAAAGTATCTCAGGCCTTGTCAACTGCAAGATGCAACAGAAGCTTATTCCTAAGATTTACCTAAAATTAGGCAAAGATTGAAGTCTAATATTTGCTGCAAACACCCCAGTTACAACCTGATTATTTCCTGCTTGTCTGCACTTTCCTTTGTGATAACCACAGGCAGGCCACCATAGTCCCACTGACATCCAGAGTCACTCCAACTGCAGTGACGTGACAACACCATCTCCATTCCTCTGCCTTGGGGGTGTTGCCTCTGCTTTCCATAAAGCTGTTCCTTACAGTGCCTGCTCAGTCATCTAAGTCCTAGATAAAACTCAGTTTTAAAAAATCACCTCTAGGCAAAAAGAAATGCTTATGTACTGGAGAGGCCCTTTCCAGGAAGTTTTCCTGTACTGCCTCAGGAGGTGCTTCACACAGGCTCATCTTCCTCATGGGCTGGAATGGACTGCTCTGCTCCCAGGCTGGTGTCCCCTGCAGCAGTGACAGCCTCTGTGACACAGGATCTCAGGTGTCTTGTGGCTGAAAGCGTGTGAAAGTGTCCCCTGAACTGCTCAGACTACATGGAGGGGAGTTTGTTCTTTCAAAAGCTTTTATGGAAACCCCACACATACAGGGCTGGCTGGCCTTTGGCTCTCCCATGTGGTAGCCCAGTGCCCACAGCCATTCCTTGCTTTGTGCTGGGCAGCAGAGTTGTGCTGGCATTGGGACTACTGACAATCTGAATTTGGGGTGTCAGGGTGGAAGGACCCAGCACATCCGTGCTCAGGTCACTCTTCTTGCCTCTTTCCTCCTTTGGGCTTTCCCTCCTTGTCCCCTGTTGCTGACAATGTGCCACAAGCTTGCTTTTTTAGAGAACATTTTCATAAGAAGTCTATCAATAATTCTGCTTTGCCTACAAGTAATAGGCATCCATGATCTTTACTCTTATAGAGAATTTAAAATTTCGATCTTGGTTAGCCAGGTAGTGTCCCTGATTATTTCACTGACTTTAGCTATGGGTGGCCTGGGCTGGAGGCTCAAGGTGTGGCCCTGGATAGGTTCACGAGTTGTATTTAGCTTTGCAAGGCTGCAGCCTCGCCTGTGAAGAGTCAACAGAGGCTTTAGCTTTCAAACATTTACTTAGGTGCTTTACACTGGGGCCAGCTGCGTGACTCAGAGCATGGAATGAAGCACAGATGTAGGTCTTAGCAGGAGCTGAGACTTTACCTTATGAACCAGGCCAGGCTGTGATGTACCGTGGGTGAGCAGAATAGTGTTAGCCTCAGTTTGTCTAGATGTAAAATAGAGATTGTTCAGTACTGGAAAGTTCTCAAGATCCTTGGCTGGGAGTTATTATTTAAATATTAAATTGAATATTAAAGGACATGCTGCTAAGGGCTAAATGGCAAGAAGAAAAAGTTAAAAATGTGTATGGCATCCTATTTTCCATGATTTTATACTTACATTATTAAGTTCAAGTGAGGGAAATTACTTCTACTAGAGAAACTTCTCAGGAAAAGAGCAGAGTTAGGCTCAATTAGTAAAAAGGTCTATAGTCACACGCCTTGTAAAGCTGTGCTGTCTTCAAAACAGTGCTGTGAGCACCTGGCTGTGTTTGCTGCCTCCCTTTCCATGGTGCTGCCTGTGAGCAGCCTGGCTGTGGTGTAACCGCTGTGCTCGGAGCTGTCGAGCACCTGTGGCAGCACTGGGGAGGGTGGGCAAGGCAGAACAGGGCAGGAAAACACCAGAACAAGCAGCAAAAGACAAAACCAACCTCACAAACGCTGTGCTGCGAGGCAGATCTGCATCAGTAGCAGGTCTGCAAAGTAATGAATAGCCTTGAGGCAAGGTAAAACCTGTTGCTGAATACTTAGGGACATTAAATTAACCCTGGCACTGGTCCTGATCCTGGCCTTACCGATTCCACTCCAGCCAGGACTGTACTTGAGATTATGGATCTCAAAACACTGCAAAATCTCTACTGTAAGTGGCAGTGTAAAATAAAGGGGTACCTATGGCCTCTGCTTATTGTATGTTGTGTCCTAAAATCTAATAACTGAAACCTCCCATTCATTAATGCTTAAAGCCAAAAGCTTCTTTATGGTATAGATTTGTCTTAATTATATATAACGTTTATAAATGTATGTAGTGTTCACAGCTTGCTCTTTTATTTTTTGCCATTGTAGAGAGAAAGGGCCATGTTCTCAATTGTTTAAATAGACAGTATTTATTAAAATCAATAATTTTTTCCACATGTATTTGTTATAGAGAATATCTCTTCTGCTTAATCTTTTTATTTTGAGTATACTGCCTGTGTGAATAACATGGTCATCAAGACATCTAGCATTTAGTAGGATGTTGGGAATATTTTAACATGTAATAGGTGGGAGAAGATGTATTTTCTGTAATTTTTCACAAAAATTGTAAGTCTCCTTTCTTCAAAATACTTGGCAGAATTTTCCAATTTTCAAGAATGGAATTTGAAAATGCTATCCAATTAGGTGCTGAAAGAATTGGCAAATTTTGAATAAAGCTAGAATTCTCAACAATTTTTTTGGGACAAATATATGATATTTATAAGGAAGTGTTTGGTTTTTTATGGATCTGTTAGAAGAATCTAAATATCTCATAAAATTAAATAATTTAATTCCACTTAAAATGCAAGCTATTGTTCTGGTGTTCAGTAGGATATGGTGCCAGTCTTTCCAACATAGTTGGGTTTGTCATCTTACCAGCATATTAAATATATTTTTGAATTGCATATTAGTATTGTTTTACCTGAACAATGAAAGCCAAAGCTGGCAACATCCTCCACTGCCATGCATATGTTTCCTACTTGGAACAAAACGTGAAACTTAATTCAGCTACGTGCCAAGCCACCAGGGCAAAGCCAGGTTTGTAGAGAGATTATCTTTTTGTTTAAACTTGAAGAAAAACATGTGGGTTTTCAGGCTCCCAGTCCTTTCTGAAACTCAGAAGAGTCACCAGCCTGAAATAGAAATACCAACCTCATTCAGAGAGAGGGTGAAAATCCAACTCTATGTTCAGCTGTGTTGTGTGATTTCTTAAGCCATATTTTCCACAAGCAATCACAGTCGTTTCTTCCCAGTGTTCACATTAACAGCATTAATTTTATTGTGAATACGTTCAAAATGGTAAGGAATTGCCATGTGGTGGTAAAAGGATACAGGGTCAAGTAATATAAGACTGAATAAGTTGCTGAAAGCATTTTAAAAAGAGCAGTGCCCCAGTCCTGACCCTCCAGGGACACCAGCAGGCTGCAGGGAGCAAAGGGAACTCTCTGAGCCTCACTGAGTGTGCCAGCCCACGGGCACTGGAGCTGCAGTGAGAGAGATTGGGCCTTGGTGCTCAAGGAGAACGGGACTGGCACTAACCCATGGCCTTTCCAGACTGAACTGACTTTATGTAATGAGAATGCTAATCATCCATCACAAATGCGTTGCGGTGTGAAAGTGAATTTGCCGTGAAATTAGTTTCAGATGGGGAAATTCAGCTGCAGTTTTCCCCAGCAGTGTTTCTCATAGACCTTGTAGGCGCCGCTTTTCCACTGCCTGCAGTGAGAGCTGCAGAAGCTGGGAGGGAGCACTGGAGGGATTGATCCATAAGGTTTCCCTGACATTTGGTAGTCTTGCATCAGTGAGTTCTTGCTGAGTGTATTCTGAGCCACCCACAGTATTTTATGATTATAATTCTCAGGGGGTATTTTTATAATCGTTAGTAATGGTTTACAAATGGTTTTCCCCTCCTGGATCTCTTGAAACTGTGATTCTCCCTCTAAACTACTTATAACTGCAATCTGCTTATTTCTCTTGATTGTGACCAGAAAAATGTATGGCATTTAGTGTGTTGCAATATGGAAAATCTGATGCAAGTAGAACAGAAAGACTCTAACCAAACCTGGAGAAGACAAGCTTGATCCTATGTCAGTGCTGTACTTCCTACCTGAACAAGTGATTAAAATTTAAGATGTAACATACTGGATCAAAATTATAATATAATGTACTATATACAGCTTAGGAAACCTGTAGCTACTACCCTTCCAGGAATAATTCTTCATTTAATAAAATAATTTTAACTTGAGGAAAGCAAACAATGAATAACAACTACTCACACAATTAATCAGGCAAGGTGTGCATACATCCGTCTGGCTTTCAGCTAGAGTCAGAATTTGGTGTGGGCCCACAGATTGTACTTAGCACTGATACAGGCTTTATCTGTGGCTGTGATGTACTGCAGGAGAGTGAGCAGTTCTGTCTTAGGCTAAATTGCCATTTCTTACATATTGGCTATTGCTGTTCAATGCCAGTATGTTACAACCTGCACATTCTGCAAATTACAGGCTAATTCTGCTGTAACTGATAAACCAGAGAGAAGGTACAACTCTGTCAGCAATGGCAAACCTCCTATTGTAATATTATTAGGAAACTTGTGAATGTGACTAAAATATCCTGAGTGTGGACTATGACACTCTTCTAAGCCAAATCTCTTTACATCAACTCTCAGCTGTCACACCAGGCAGGAGGATTGAAGTTGCAGGAAAAAAATGTTGGCAACAGGATAAAAACAGCGAGAAATTATTGTCCCACAAGCACAAGCCTGACACCAGGGCATGGAAAAGGAATCCCAGTAATCTTCAAGAATTCAGCAACACTTGTAATCAGGGTTTCTTCTTCTAAAGGAAGGTGTTGCTGACTGCTCAGCACCTGTCAGGACTGAGCTGATGGGAACTCATACCTTGTGTGTTATGCTGGGAATGAAATTCATGGGTTCATTTCCCCACCAAAACATAACATTAATGGATAGCTCTTGAAGTTTGGGCAGTAGTGTTACAGATCCCATCCCTGACTCCTTCCAGGCAGGCCAGGCCGCTCTGCAAGGTCTGTACAGCCACGTGAGAGGATTGGGCAGTAGTTAGAGCAAGTCACTGCCTGGTATTGGTGTCCTTCCCAATCCCATCCGTGCTGACACTCCAGCCTACAAAATGGTCTCATTATACCCTCAGAGTAAGATATTGTTTGGCTCTGCAGCCTCTTGGGGTCTCGGGAAAGGCAGGAACCATTTGCCCTTGACCTGTAATTGTTCTGTTTCCACAGTGACAGCCATGGGATGCCGTGAAATACCAATGCAAATTTGCTGTGGCAAATTTCCTGCTATGACAACTTTCTACAGAGTGCTGCCAACACCCTTGCTGCTCACTTTGTGCCCACAGTCCACTGTCATGCACAGCACCTCTTACTGAGCTGCCAAAAGGCAACTGCAGTGCCTGAGTCAAGGAGCTCTCATTTGACCCTTAAATGGGGAACAACACATTGTCACAGGCAAGGGCGTCTCACCGGGAAAGCAGCTTTCACAATGGCAGGAAATATCTGCCAGACAAGAGAAAAGGGAGCTGGTCCAGGGGCTGCAGCGCTTGTGTGATTTTTGGACACCTGGTCTTTGCTTGACGCTTCCTGTGTGACTTGGAGCAAGTAATTTGAGCATCTGAATCCCTTTTGTACTTTCTCATCAGTTTGTGAAGGCGTTCAGGTATGTCAGTGGGAGTTAGGAGCCTAGATAATTTGTTCATCTGCCCCTAAATTTCACTGCACCCCAGTCCTTAGTCTCTAGGGTAGGAACCCCAACAATACCTGGTCTGTAGTAAGGATAAGCCTATCAAATGTAACAAGACTCTTCGAGGACTTAAGGATATCTTAAATACAATTTCATAGTAATAATAAATAAATATCTTACGGTATGCAGCTGGCTCTCTTTGGCACTGTAAAAACTCCACTGAATAAAGAAATTTCCCAGTGGTCCAGAACTGGCGTACGTGCAGAGCAGGGTGACGTTTCCACCTGTCGTGACATTCACTGTCTTCTCAGGGACGGTCACCACAACCGCGCTGGCATGGCCTGTGGGCAGCAAGTGTGGTGAGGAGAGATCAGCTGGGGCTGGCCCTGGGAGCCGTGCAGGAGCGCCTTACTCGCTGTTATTGAAGAAAGCTGTGGGACATATCTGGCTGTCCTCCTTTCCAGTACAGCTTCCCTTAGGCTTTGTGTGGAAATTTCTGTGATAACAAGCTGGGACTGAGTAAAAGCTAGTAAGTAAATAAATCCCCCAGAATACCTCTGCCCTTACAACAAATAATATTCTTAAAAAGCAGAGTTCCTAAACCCATACTTGTTCTCATTTGCCAATACTCATCTTCTCGCTAAGAGTCTGTGGTTAAACGGAACCTTTCTTCTGCACTCACAGTGCTCTCCTGTGCTTGCACTCTCATTAACAGCTGTGCCTACACATCTCCTACACCTTTCTTGCCCTTTTTGGTTTTTTTGCAGTTATTTCTTTAGATGTCTGATCTCCTTTACATATACCCTCGCTGTTGGGTCCCTCTCGCTGGAGCCCAGCAGCTTTTCTCTGCTTTTCTCTTGCTAATTACTTTGCTTTTGTTTAGGTTTCTAAGGACTTACCTCCAGAAACTGGGGCTTTTTCCAACACTATTACATTGGAAAAATAAAACTAAACTTTTTGGAGCTGCTTTTACCGTGTGGATTGTACAGAGTTCTTTGATAACTCAATCAACCCTTTGGTTGTGCTCAAAGCAGAAAGGGAGCAAACACAACTTGTGAGCCCTTCCCATAGTGTTCTGGTCAGTCTTGACTACACAGTCATAGTAATGAAAGGCATCAAGCACCACCTTAGAGTATTTATCTGTTTCTACCCTCTGTGTGAATTACTAGCCATGATGATACGTGACAGCAAAGCTCGAGTTGTCAGAAAAGTAAGTCTGAATTTCAGGGTTTTGGTAGGTCACTGAGTCCAGCTTCAAAGCTAATGGCTAAAGATTCAGACAAAGAATGTATTTGTTTTGAATGGTGTGGAAAACATAAGTCTTTTGGAGCTTTCAATGCAAAAGAGACAAGGTGTGAGAATTTCATGTTAGAGTAATTTTCATGTGGGTTTATTGCATATATTAATGATAGAGACAAAAGATGTAAAATATTCTTCTTAATGCAGGATCTGCGCATCTTATGTTTGGGTGTTGCTTTTGAGAGTTTAAGCAGAACCTGCAGTAATACCAAAGAGTATTTTGCTGAAATAACTGGCCCTGTGTGAGAAAACATTGTTTATAAAATTAAACAATCTATTTTGTCATTTTAAACTATGTAAATATTGCAAATTCATGAGTTAGTACAGTGTGCAAAGCTATCTCAACTCTTTGGGTACTGTTTTCTGTGTTTGATGGCTTCAATAGTAAAAGCAAGGAAGAAAGGCATAATACACTTTCTGTGTTGGTGGGGGATAGGATGGGAATTAATGGGTATAAACAAGATTTATATTATATGTGAAGACGGTGTCACAGGAATGGCTGGAGGCTGACCTAAATGTGTCAAACCTGCCTTGGGGAAAGAGGGGATCCCAGGGCTGGCTGCCAGTCCTACTTGTCTTGTGCGTTCACAGCAGCCTAACCCGTACTGAGATCTAATAGAAATGCTGAGCCGTGTTACTGTAGGTATCTCAGTTCACTGTTCTCAGCTTTAAATTAGTGTTGGCCAGAGGATGATATTTCCTGCCATGGTATACATGTATTTATTTTCTGCTCTTTGCAGGATTAAAAGTACCGTCTTTCAACACAATGTCATTCTACTGAAAACATCTATTTCCCAGTCATCTGCTCCACATATTTACTTTATCATTCTCTGGTTTTGGAGTCAAGAATGCCACAGAGCCTGACTGTTACAAGCTTTTCCTGAAGAAATTAATTTTAGGAGAAACGACTCCACAAAGCATTCTAGTTTCCGTAAAACTGTATTTTGAAGAAATACATTTAATTGAAATATTCTTCGCTCAAGTAAAATATACTGTCAAAACCTATCAAACTGACATTGTCCAGGGAGGCTGCTTAAAGCTAAAAGTAATTGCAAGATGGAGCTTTTGACTGACAATGGAGCGGGCTGGCCCCACAGAGCCTGTTCCCTCACCGTGAATGTTAATGGGAATTTCCCTTTGCATTTATGGTTTCTAGCCCCTAATCCCATTTCATACATACAGGCCTTTTGGTTTAGATTTTAAAAAGTGCACAAATAAGAAATAACTCAGTGAAAACAGCTAGTGTGAACAAGGACCATAACTTGTTAAAAATGGTCAATCCATGTCTTTACTCATCAACATTATAGTGAGACTGTTTCTGTCCCACAGAGAAAGTCGTTGCAGTTCATTAGCAATCTCCCACTTTCACTGAAGTCCTTTGCGGTTTTTAACAATCACGAAATTAATCCAAGTTTGCTGATCTTTTCTGAGCCACGACAGAAACCCCCAGTGAGTGATGCCCATCAATATGGACACATTGCTAGTCTTAAATACAGAATTTTCAAATTAGAGGACATTGCTGTGAAAATTATTGGTACCTGCTCTGAATTACTTTTCATATCTAAGGAAAAATCTGTTGGGTTTATATGTGTTTGAGAGTTAATACATTGAAACTCCAGGAGCAACTACTTAAAATATTTCTGTGGCACCCAAACCACATAATTCCACTTGGAAAAGATGTGGAAACTAGCTTCATTTTCTATAGTGGGTACAGGGGCTGTTCATCTCCACGGAGCATTAGACTTAAAGTGACTGTTTCTGTATATATTAGAAGTAAAGCTTAGCACAATGAAATACCCTTGAAACATGAATAATGTATAGTTTTTACTATACCATAAAATTCCTAGATTCCACAAACTATTACGTCCTCATTTAATTTCAGGGAAATCCAAAGATTATTTGCATGCCCAAAGTTAAACTTGCCCCTAAATTTTTTGGTGGTTAGGGGACTGAGGAGTCATTTTCCAGTCCTATTATCAAGGGGAGACAAAAGCCAAATATGGAAAAACCTGACCTTGAAACACTAGAAAGACCTGAACGCTCCATATGAGAGCTCTTTGCCTCTTCCTGACATCAGGGAAAAGCATTAATCTACCAAAGCCAAAATTCTGTCCTCGAGCAGAAAGCTCTTACAGACAGGGGTCAGTTTGTGGATTTCCATAAAATGGTCTGGCAGTAGAGCCATGACTTTCATTCCATCCTGAAATAATTCATCTCAAGTATTCTCCTAGTTTGCCAGTCAGGTTCACCTGCTCTCTTACTTCAACCAGTTCCTTTGTCCCAGTGCCATTTCGATCAGTTTGTTATTCTTACCTGCAAGGATGGCTAGAATTGGAAATATCTTCAGCATCGCCCCACACTCCTTCTTGATGCTGGGAGAGAAAAGAGACCAGCTGCTGCTTCTGGCTTCTGCTGAAACTCAACTGTTTTATTTTTTTAAGTTGGTTTTTTGTTTTCCTTATCAGCTGTGTATCAACACGTCAGTGAGCTGTTTCATTCTCCTTTATCACATGTGTGCCTTTCTCTGACTAGCGGTGTGACTGTTCACTTGAAACCATTTTGTGGGGTTTGAGCAACCGAGGGTTCTGTTAATAATAAACCTTTGAATCAGAGAAGCCCAAATTCTCCCACTTTTGCCAGGGCCCTGCAGTATTTGCCTACCTAAGTACTTCAACTGAGTACAAGGAAAGCATTTGTGGGGCTATTTAACAGCCAGTCTGATTACTGATTGGAGTCAGACCTAATATGAATAATCTTTGTTTCCTGTTAATTCTGTAATTTCCTTTTAAAAACGGGCATATGTCGATAATACATTGTCAGTACATTTTCAATTCAAACCATGTATCTTATACAGTTTTATACAGAATGATTACATTGGACACACGATTGCCTTGGAATTTCCATACTGGACTCATCAATAAGATAACATACCAAAATCAAGATCAAATAATAGTTATCTTCTAAACTGATAATGAAATCTGTTTCATCTAGTTTTAATCCATGAAGCTGGATGTTAGTGATCAAAAAAGGGACAAGGTGAATATATCAATTTTTATTTAAATATTAATACTGGATTTATATAGTGAATAAGCAGTGGATGAAGGTTAGAACTTGAAGAACTAATTAGGATAACTTAGATTTCTTTGTCCTTACTGGTTTCAGAACATCCTCTCTGAAGCTCATTGGGATCTGGGGGTGTTCAGCTTCCTGCAGGAGCCAGATTTGCTTTTTGTGCTCTGTCATTTGACTGAGGCTGATTCAGAGCCCTGAGCTGCGATGGGAGTAGCTGGCTCTGGTACAGCCACGGGGAGTGAGTGCCTCACATAGCAGAGGGCAGCATTGCCTTGTACTTGTGTGCCTGCACCTGGCACCAAGGCAAGTAACATGGTCAGGGACTTTGTTCTATGCTTGTTGAACACATGGGACTAATTCCTGCCTGATGATCCCATCTTTATAGTGGCAGGAAGGGCAGCCACCTCTTCTACGGCAGGAGTCATGCTGCAGCAGGGGAAGCCCTTTTCGGAAGGTGGGGTTCAGCATCTGGCCATGTGTGGTTGGAGGGGAAAGGTATGACCAGGCTCCCCCTCATCTCTCATGTGATGTGGTGGTAGATTCTTCAGCAAAGAAGTCAAGTTACTGGTTGCATCAGTTATGACTGGGATCAGGCTTATGGACTATTTTATTCTGCCAGATATTTTTGTGCATGGCAGATGCCTGAATAATCTCTGGGCAGATGGCAGGGTTTGGTGATATTTTTATATGAGCCATCTCCAAAAGTTTTGGAGATGTCTTCTCCTTAGTTCTGGTTGTCAGCACTTCACACAGCATTCCCACAGAGTGGGCAGTGCCTGTCTTTAAACGATGGGAAGGGCAAGTCTTGGAACTGTTAAATGTCTTGTCCAAGAATCACAGGAGAGTCCAAAAAGGAATATGTACATTGAAAGATTGAAATTCAAATTCAGATTTCTTCCAAAAGTTGAAAAGCACTTACCTTTACCTTCCCTTCCTTTACATGAGGAAGCATGGAGGGATCACAAGCGCACATGAGAAGTTCTCACTGGCTGTCCCCAAAGCCTAAAGTGGGAGCTGCTGCTGATTTCCAGTCATTTAGCTGAGTGCAAATGGATCTGAACATGAGACAACCTACAGACACATTTCAGTGATTGCCTGTGGCAGCTCCATATACCCAGGAGTCTGACTAGTAGCTCACAGAGCCCTGATCTTTTGCAAGAAATAGCAATTTTCAAGAAGATGCAAAAAACCACTGCCACCCTGCTGTCGGCACCTGCATGATCCTGTATCCTTACCACAACATCAGTGTATCCTCCAATTCCCTCTCATCTATCAACACCAAAGTCCTTTCTCTGGCATTTAAAGCCCCCTCAGCTAATACGTATTTTTGCTCTGTTACACTCATTTTTGCGAATTAAGGCTTTGAAAAATGACAGGAGGGTGAAATGCTCAGTTTGACCAGAGAACAGGAGCCAAGAACACAGACTCTGTATCAACATGTGCCCCTTTAACCTTGGGATGAAAGGCTGAGAGTTACAGGGTGGGTATAGCTCATAGCAAAAGATTACAACCATCACCCTGTTTTACAGAGGATTCTGAACACCAGGAGTGTTTATGTTTGACTATTACCCACCCGGGGCTCATTTCACTCAAACCAGAGGTTCTCTAGCACTAATCTTCCAGACCCTCCAGGTTTACTCTCCTGTGAAGGTAATAGATGGCACCTGTCAGCTGCTGACTTTGCTTCTAACTCATTGCTCCTGGAGAGCAGCACTGCCTGTTCAGGAGAACTGAACACAGAAAGCAAAATCTGCTTTGGTTTGATGTTTTAAGTTACAGGAGGGCAACAAGGAAGCTCTTGCTTACACTGCTCAGCTAAGAGGAGAGAACAGCCCGGAGTGCAGCAGCACAGCAATCACTTTGCTATGGGTGGAGCAAAGACTCCTATCTTGAGATAAAATGGAAGGGGCCAGTACCAGGAACTGTGTGTTAACAGACTTCATGACTCAAATCTGTGTACACTGAAATGTATTCAGACATGTTCCCTTTCAAGTAGCTCCCATGTATTCACTCTCTAAACAGAAGTGTCAGTCATCAAAAAATGAAGCCCAGAGGCAAACCCCAAGCAAGGCAGCATCATCCAGACAAAGCACTGCCAGGATATTTAGGAGTTGCTTCTGTTGGCTTGAAACCTAATTTAAAAACCTCCTGTAGAATTCTACGTTTCACTTGACAAAGATCACCACGTTCCAACTGCTCTGGCTTCCTGAAATAAGCTAAATCTGTAATTGTGTGACCACACTAAACCCAGTCTAACTTCGTGATTTATAAAGCTATCTAGTTCAGTATCACAGCTGATGGCTGGGGATGAAGAGAAGTGTGTAATCAAAGATTCCAACAAGTGCAGAGAAAGAGTTGCTTTCAGCCTCTAAATACATCATTAGGTTGATTTTCAAATGCACAGTACAGTTTGCTTGCTTTTTGCACAGCTTTGTTTGTGGTTTATAAAAATATTTATAAGCTTTTGTGGAGTGTTAGTGTGCAGCCTAAAAGTTAATTCATGAACTCGCTGTTATTTTTAAGCTTGCAGAGAGTAAAGGTCTGTAAGGTACCAATAGCATAAACTCTTCTGAGGAGAGCACCATGGCTTGTCACCTCAAAGTAACTTGGTCAGAAATACACTTAATCCTCTGTATTTAATCCCCAGAATGAGCACAGCTTATTATCAAAAAGCACAATTCCATTTCCTTGTAAATTGTCTGGAATGGTCTTTTTTTTTTTTTTTTAATATTGTCTCTTTTCTCACTCCAGAAAGAAGGTCTATTTTCCTTTTAGCCATTCAAAAGCCAGGGTTTTGTGGAGCAAAATCCCTGTCCAACAAGCTTTCATCTTTCTGGGGGGGGGGAAAATAAAGAATAGCAAGCACTGAAATGAGATGGAGCACCCACCTGCTGCTCTTGTCCTGCCATGGAGGATGCTCCCGGGGTGCAGCTGCCTGCCTGTGCACTGTGCTGGCCTCCCCAGGTGGGCAGGGTGGGGAGGAGATCCAGCCTGTTGGACAGACACAGACCACGTAGGACGTTTTCTTTTCTTGTATCACTTTAGGACACTGATGCCTGCTGCAGTCAAAGGGATTTGTTTGTGTGCAACACCTTGCAATAGAACTGTGACACCTGGACCCACAGCAGTGTGTATTTAGTCACCAAGTTCCATGTGAAATTGATGTGAATATAAGCACCTGGACAAATTTGTAGATCTGGCTCAGGCCTTTTGGGTTGACAGTAACACTCCTCTGGTCTCCCCTGCCTTCTGACCTGAGAAAAAGAATGGAAAGCGGAGAAACAGCTGCTTGTGATGCTGCCCCAGACCTCCTGGGGATGCTGGTGTAGCATCGACATACCCCAGGATTAGGCTGCCTTGGATTATGCCGGACCAGGATGATGGAAGTGCTGGAAGGAGTTTTGTTGCAGAAGCAGGGGATGGTTCTGCAGCACCTGTGGTGTTAACGTACATGGTAGATTTAAACACCTTGTGTGCAGGACAGCTGAGCACCATGAGTGCCCTGATGGATGCAGGAAAAAGAATGACTTTCTAACTTAAAGTGCCACCATCAGAGAATCCATGTCTGCTCTGTGGCTCGAGTGTCAAAGCCAAAGCAAGCTCTCCCCTGTGTGGTAAATCACAGTGAAATGGTTCTGCCTTTGTACCATTGCTGTTCCCTTGGAATTTCATTGGCTGCATAACCTTTTCCCTGCATATGATTAATTCTCCTTATGTCTTTTTTTCTTTTGACCTTTCTCTTTTTCATGTAGTTTCAGAATTGAAGCTAATCAAACAAACAAAAAAAAACCAAAACAAAAAAACAAAAAGACACCAAAAAAACAAAACAAAAAAAAAAAAGGAAAAATTCACGCCGAGTATCTGGGGATTAAACTATCAACCTTATCAGAAGGAAAGGTCTTTTTTAAATCATCGTTTGCATTTTTGTAGACTAACAATTTTTGAAACTATCAAGTGCAATTGTTCTTTCAGTTTGGCAGCTTTTGTTGTCCTTGTCTAAAATGAAAAATGCTTTCATCTTAAGAGTGTATGGAACTGCATAATTTATATGGTGGCTGCTTGCCTTAACAGGTATGATAATGTAATTTTAAGATTACTCTGCTGCATTAAAACCTGGCATAAAATTCATACAATTGGGCTGAACTCTAGGCTTTCCACCTGCTCCTGCTGTCTCTGAATTGGAGGGTTCAGGTGCATTGATGTTAAAAGGATGTGTTTTGTTCTTTCAAACACACCAGTTCATGCTGTCAAATGACTACAAGGTGATCTCATTTTTTATTTTAAAAAATAGCCTGTTTTTAATTCTCCCTGTTTCAAGGAAATTCTTGGACTCAGTGCTGACCTCAGCTGCTCCCTACTCCATGTATTGCTACAAATCTCTTTGCTTTTGGCATGCTCCAGTTTAGGAAGGAGACTAAAGTAGCCTCTGTGTCTGCACATTGCTTTGCCTGCCTGAGTTTGACCTGGCTTTGAATCCCTTTCATTTTAATTCACATAACTGGCCCCTGGAGGGAACTGAGAAGTTGTTTCTGCATCCAGGCTCTGCAATTCAGCTGCCTTCTGAAGGAACCTGAATTTGGTGGGACTGTGTGGTCTTTTTCTTGGGGAGGCAGAATAATATTCGTATATGCCATTAATTATTAATGAATGGTTGTATAGCTGATTTTGCCCCAGGTGCCCTTCCCCTGGCAGGCGTGCCATGGGGTCCCTGGTGGCAGCTGGAGCCTGGCTCTGCCTGCTGGCAGCCAGCTTCCCAGGCTGCTCCGGCACTGGCTCCTTGAGGTGGGATATGATGGGGCACTTTCTTTGGGAAACTCCGGGTTCCCAGAAGCTGGGCAGTGCTTTCGAAATGCTGCAGTATGTTAAGGTGAACAAGCTAATGTCAAGTGGACCAAGAGCAGCTGCTTGCCTGGCTTCATGAGACTTTTCCTTTTGATTCCCAGGAGCTTCCCAGGAGAAGGTTACTTGTTTACTTGGTTTTAATTCTCAGGAAGAATGATAGGATGCTTCCTTTCCTGCTTTGCTAATAATCTCATTAGACTTGTCTTAATTATTTTCATTACACTGAGTATGGCACCACAATGACATGATGAAGTTGTGGAGCAGAGGATCAGCAATACTGAACAAAAAACAGTGTAGGAGACCAGCTGAGATAAACCTAAGCACTTGTTTTGTCTTGCCTCTGACTTGCTTGTGGCAGGCAACCAAAGTTATTCATCAACTGATTTGGACTCGGATCCTGTAGCCCGACTGCTTTCTTACATACTGCAAGTATGTAAGTTCTTTGGAAGCACTTGTTATCCTTCAGTGATCAAGTGGGCACTGAGTTTGCAAAATGGAGGGAAGTAATGGAAAATGAAACTGTCAGCAGCCTGTACATCGTGGGAGCAGCTGGGAAAGCAATAGCTCAGATGACTTCATCTGAAAAACATATGAATCTTAATAGTGTGTCGGGTGTAACCTTTGAAGAACAACTGTCTAATCCAGTTGTACACGGCAATTTGATTCAAACGAGCTAATAAAAGCCGTGGGGCAGCCCAGCCCGGCGCAGTTACATCCCTGTCACGCCTTCCCCCGCGGCACCAGGGGTTTGCAGCCGTGCAGACCTGTCCCGGTGCTGCGGCCCGTCCGTGGCCGGCGGCACACCGCACACAGCCGTGTCCCGCAGTCCCGCTCCGCGTGTGCCCGCAGCCCGGCCGTGTCCTGCCGCCTGTGGCCGTGTCCGTGCTCCCGTGTCAGGGCTGGATGTGCCCGTGCCAGGCAGGAGGTGCTGCAGGGTCCCGGGCGCTGCCCCGTGCCAGGGGAGGCCCCCGTGCTGCTGCCGGGCTCCTCCTGCCTCTGCACCTGCACAACACCGCCCGCTGCATCGGTCTGCGTTTATAAACTACCCCGTAACTCCACTCTCACAAGGGAAAAGCAAAAAGCTTGTACAGGCTTGTACAGGCTTGTACAGGCGTTCTCGAAGAATGAAATGGCTTTGTAAAATTATCAGAAATGCAGTTGGGCCCTTTTTTTGCTCTTTTCCTTCTCAAGCACTGAGTACTGATATTCTGTGCCAGAGATGATGTAAAACTCCTACTGGGTGGCCTTTTCTATAATGTTCAATAAGTGATATGTTCTTGGAGCCTGTATGAAATGCTGAAAAGCTTCCAATTCTATAAGCAGACAGCCCCCAGAAAGAAAGAATGGCTTAAAACCCAGTTCAGGGACTCCTCCATCAGCACCACTGATGTGACTGGTATTTAATTAGCATCAGCTTTTTATTCTGCCCCTTTTCATTCTGCAGGTTAATGTCATGTATCCAGCAGGGCCTGTTCTGTTTGGCATCCGTCACGGTCACTGTCTATGCATAGCTAGAAAAAGCTGGTTTTGGTTCACTGTGATTTTGGGAGGCAGGTCACACCCCAGCTGACAACTGACCTGTAGAAGATAGATTAGAGTGGTTGTACTTTGCTAGCAGTAGTTACATGTAATCAGAGTGTCTTCCTGGGACAGGAAGCCCCTGACCTTACAAACGATCGTTTGCAGCCTTGATTTGAGTCCCCTGCTGTCAGCGAGATTCCTGCAGCACTGGAGCTGTCCCCGTGCAGGCAGCTGTGGGAGCAGGGCTGAGGGCTGGACACGAGGATTGCACCGCTGAGCATATGCGCTGTAGCAAGTTGCTGTTTAGCCTCTGTGTTTCATCATTAGAATACGTCAGAGATGGGAGACACTGATCTAAGGTGCGCCAGGATTGTCAAATTTATCATGACCCGTGCAATAATTAATGGTTTCCCCTAAATTTCTACCTCTGGGCGTGGTGGTGGTGAATAATGACACAAAAGGTTGGTTTCATTTGTTCTTTTATTAAGGAAAGGTTGCTTCCATCCTGTGGATTGCATGGAAGAAAAATCTTAAAATAGTTCCAAGTATACCCTAAAAGAGCAAAAACCAGAAAGCAAACCAATGACTTACATAACTTATATTTTTTTAAAAGTATGGCCCTATAGAAGCACACAGTGACCTTGAATATGTCATCATGCTCAGAAAGTATTAAAAACTATGAGCAGCTTCTTGCACTTTGGACTTTTAAGCCAACCAGGGCAATACCTCTTCCTGATATTTCTACTTCAACATTGTATTAATAATAACAATAATAATAATAATACTGTTGACAATTAGTTGCTAAGTTCTAGAAATAAGTTTATTTGAATAATATAATATCTTTTGTACTTCAAATGCCATTCATAGGGTGCTTGCACTTTTTGCAAATGTTTCCTTTTTTAGGACATGAACTGAACAAAGAGATAATCCAGTGGTGTGGGAGTTCAATACTAGGGCTGGCTCTTGACCATTAAAAAGGACTTTTTTAGTTGTGATTGAGCACAAATCCATGTGACAGTTTTTAAATACCTTTTCTGTGTTATCCCTCATGTAGCAGCTTAATTTGCACTCCCAAAGAACATCAGCAAATCTTTCCTGTTTCCTTAGAAAATGCTATTTTTGTGATCTTATTCCTGTAAGCCAAACTCATTTTGTTCAGTAGTCCCTCAGGTCAAATACAGAAAAAGCAATACTTCCTCTAAGTAAATACCAGCATAATGCAGTTAGGCATCTTTTTTCATGTTTTAATAATATAAAAGTCTGGCAGAGTCCTGGTTTATTCCATGCATGTTAAGTAAACAGCCTATTTTGATAGCCTTTTTTGCAATACAAAAGCTTTGTGTACATTACTGGATAAAACCTCCTCGGACCCTTTTGAGATGGGAATGTGCTCATGTGAGTGCTTCAGCCTTGCTTGGACTGATGGAACCAGGGGGAAAGGAAGGGGTACCTGCTCTGTTGGAAGGGGTCAGGCAAAAACGTTCTGATATTTCATAATGAGAAATCATCTTCAAACTAAGGTTCCTTTCTCCTTTTTAAAGAATTATTCTTAAGAATTCTCCCATCTGCTTTGATCGCTTCTTAAGGCGATATGCATTTTGTCCTTCAAGATCATGCCTATAAGCAGTTTTGAAACCCATTTGAGTAGAGTTTGCACACTGATGTCTGGCAGTGCAGTGGGACTTCCCTCAAGACAGGTGTTTACTTACAGTACTTCAAAAATAACTGGGAAAATGTGGACTTTTAGTTCAAAAAATAAATTCCAGAGTTGACCATGTGCAGTGTTGATTGTAACAAGTAGTCTTATGGACCTGAAATATTTGTGTGCTGACTTGTGTTGGAGCAGAGCAGGGTTTCGTATTGCTAAACAGCATTTCTGCTTAGATTTCTTGTTTTACTTGACAGATCCATGAACAAATCCAGCCTCTGCTGACCCCAGAGGTTGGAGGGTGGGCTGGAAAGGCCTGGCTCTCCAGCATGCTGGTACCCTGCTGGTAAAAGCTTCCTCATAATGAAATGCAACAGGCTGTGCAGTGCTGGTGGTGAAACAGCAGCTGTGGGGAAGGTTGTGCCACTGTAGGTAATTTTATCCTCCACTTTAATTCACTGGAGTTTGCTCAGTAATCTAACTGCAGATATTCTCATTAAGCAGAGAAAAACCTACTCCTGTTTTTGTATCTTGCAAACAGCTTTGCCTCTGTTACCTTTCCTTGTGGGGTACTGTGCAGCAGTGTAGCCTTTACTTAGAACATTCTGTCAGAACCAACGAGAAACTTATTTCTTAAATGTGATTTGGACTGCAAGAACAGCAGCAAACTCACTAATATTTCAACGAGACCTCTGTATGAGAGAAGATTTATTGTTTGTTTGTTTTAAAGGAATATCAGGACATGCTCCCAACAGGAGAGACTGTATTATTTCCTCTTAAAATGTACTGCAATTCTAAAGCGAGTTAACAGCAAACATGTATCTCTCAGGGCTTCCTGCTGACAAGAAGGGAGCGTGCAGGGCATCGAGAGGGCAGGGATGGAACAGCATAGTGCGGGGATATCAGGCAGTGTCACTTAACCATGAACAGCACATTTCTGTCTGAAAATGGTAAAGCTTTGCTAATTGTCCCTCTTTGAGAAGTTACTTTTTGCTCCATGTTGTCTTCTGCTGTAAGCTGGGTTACTTACATTTACTGGAAGCCAGAGAACAGATTTCTCAGGATGCTTTTTGCCATGCATCTAATCTAAATCCTCAGTTCAGCACAGCAAACCTGGAGTAACAGTAGTGGTAAGAGCTGCGTGGTATTTCCTTTTCTGTGCTGGTTTCACTCTGGCCAGAAATAAATGTATTGCAACACAGCAGTGCAAAACCAACCCATGCTGGTTTATGTCATGCATGTGGAAACCCTCCCCTGTTTCCTTTACAAACACTGATCAGTACCAGTCTTGAGATATGGCTGGAGGTCTCAGGCTTGTAGGTCTGTTCTCCAGAAGGATTTTGCTTTTCTACAGGTGCCTCTGTTTCTCCTTTTCTGAGGAGGTGAAACCTCACCTCCAGTAACCATCTCTTCTCACTACAGAGAGGAGTCTGGACCTCGTCCCATACCTGGTGCAGACTCAAGCCCCCTGTGTTGCTTGAGCCATGGGTGGCTGCGTGCACTTTGCCATCTCACTCCGTCACTGGCAGCTGGGATGAATGTGGCCTTACAAAAACTGTTTGCTTTGCTGTAAGCAATTAGTAACATCTTTCCCATGACTTGGGCCACATGATTTTTAAGTCTCTCAGAAAGTTCTCTGAAACATGAGCCAATTTCTCTTTTAAAACTCTTATTACATTTAAAGAAAGAATCATATTGCACTGCTGAGCAAGATGGTATCAAGAATATTTCATAGTTCTTGCTGCCAACCAATACAGATTTATACCTTACAGCAGACAGGACACAGAGCCTCAGTTTTTGATTAAAACAGCTCAGCTTTTCATCAGTAAAAATTGAGGTCCACAGTGCCAAATAAAATAAGGCCAGGTTCTTAGCTGGTTTAAACTGGATGAGCTCCATGTAGTGTCACTTGACCTGCACTGAATTTTACTTGCTGAATTTTGGCTGTTACCTGACTTACCTTCTCTTATGAAGTTAGACATGCAGCAGGATTGCAAAGGATGTGTCTAAAGAGACATGTTGCTATTCTGCTCCTGTCCAGTCCTAGATTCCCAATTCCTGCAGATAGAAGTAGCATCCTGCTCATACACACATTTATCAGGGTTTTTTTTCTCCTTTGGTGTCTGCATTTATGTTCATGGTTTGCTGGTGGAGCATTTGTCCTAGTGGGGTGGGGATTTTATCTGTTCCTTTATTCTGGCAAGCTGTAAACCAGAATTTTAACACTCAGTAAACAAACCCGAGGAGCAGTTTGTTCTCAGTAAAATATTGTTGTGATAAGACAGTGGGAAGTAAATGGCATCTCCAAACCACTGTATTCTTCCCTTGGTCTTTTCAGTAATTTTAGCACTGCAGTCATGCAGCTGGGGAGGAAATTTTGGGGTTGCAAAAATTTGAATGAAAACCCCCAATTTGGTGGGGGGTTGGTGATTTTGTCATGCTTTCACATTTAGTTCCTCTAAGAGAGCTGAATCGTGAAGAAAAGCCAAGAGCATTAATCACACTGGTATATACTTTTCAGCTATCTTTTGGCAGCCTTTTGAAAGTCACAGCTAAAAATACTGAAAACACTCTAGGCTTAATGGGATTTGAGTTAAGAAAAAGGATAGCATAGAAAGAAAATCCTTAGAACAATGGGTTGTGCTGTGGCTGTTCTTGCAGAGGTCCCGACATGGGCGAGATAACAAAAGGACTGTTCATCTGAACTAGAGGTGCACCTAATCTAAAGGGGAGTCCTACACTGTACTCTGACAAGTTGTGTGGGTTTTGAGCGACTTTTCTCTGTGATGGGAATATGAATGAACAAACCTTTCTGTGGTGGGTTGACCTCGGCTGGATGCCAGATGCTCACCAAGCTGCTCTATCACTGCCTTCCTCAGCAGGACAGGATGGGGTGGAGGGAAATAAGATGGAAAAAACCCATGGGTCAAGATAAAGTCAGTTTAATAAAGCAAAAGCAAACGATGCATATGGAAGTGAAGGAAAACAAAAGATTTATTCTCTACTTCCCATCAGCAGGTGATATCCCACCACTTTCCAGGAAGCAGGGCTTCAGTACACAGAGCAGTTGTTCTGGAAGACAGAAGTCATAATAATGAATGACACAGGGGCAGGCAGCAATCAGCATCTCTCAGACTCAGAACACCTCCTGATGCTTTAAGCTTAATAGCCCAAATCTTAGACTTGAATCAGCAGTTCACTTTAGGATATGGACCATGAAAACCTACATAGAAAGTAGCAAGTAAATCCAATATTTTCCCCTCCTCTGCCTGCTATTTCAGTGTTTTACGTGATTTCTGCCAGTTGTTCCCCTGAAGATATTAAAAGGATGAAACGTGAGAAAAGCATGGGAGGCACAGGCTGTGGTAATAAAATGCATTTCTTCACTGATTTTACAGGCTGTTGTAAAGTTGTCCCCATGTGACTGTATTTACTCACTCCCAAGTCACATTTTTCTTTAACACTGAACAGGAGTGGCCAGAAACAAACCTTACACTAAGCTCTTGTTCCTGCCTCCACTTTATGCAGAAGCATTGACTGTCCAGCAGCCAGATATTCAAACTCTTTGTGATGTCAAAGTGTGGCTGGTTTTGCTTCAGCCTTCTCTGTTGTAGAAGATGAAAACTGGGGGAGCTGCCGTGCCTGCGGCGGGTGGGGACAGCAGGGACAGCCAGCAGCCGTGTGCTGCTCTCCGTGCCTGGGTGCTGCATCCTTTCAGGGGTGCACTGCTTTTCTCCTAACGTGGCACTGGCACACTGTAAACTATCCCCGGGGAATTAGCGAGGCAGGCACATTCCCTAGGTCTCCTGGAGCCTCCTGGTTTTTCCTCCCCACCTAAGATTTGTCTCATGTATCCATTGCTGTGTCTTGGGAGCAGTGCCCTGGTGCGAGGGGACGGAGACCGGCGGGGCACTGAGGCGGGCAGCGTCACAGGTCTAGACTGAGTTACCGAGGTAAACAGCAGGGAGTAGAAATCCCAGTAAACTGGAATTGCTGGAACTGTACCTTCAAATCCTAACTTGCAGCTTAATTTTTGCTGGTTTGGGTTAGAACAGGGGCTGGGCCTGTTCACTCTTTGTTACCGGCCTGAGCTGAACGCTGGAATAATGCTCGCTCCCCAGCACCCCTCTGCACTCCCTCCTGTCCGCAGGCACAGGCTGAGGGGAGAAGGACAGCTTTTATTTCAAAAGGAGGCAACTTTGCCATGCTGGGACAGCTTTTGTTTCAAGAGGAGGCAACTTTGTCATGCTGAGAGGAGATGGTGCGGCTGCTCTGCCTGCTCCGAGCCCTGGGGCTGCCTCAGAGCGCTGGGGCTAAGGTGGCCTTCCCCCCGACACCTCCTCTCCGAACACCTCACACCTCTCCTGGTAACTCAGATCGGCTCTTCTAACACCCTACACCTCTCCCAACACCTTGCCTTTCCAAGGCGGGTCCTGCCCTGGCTGAGACAAGTGTGGCGCGAATTTCTTTGTCTTAACACACAATAACAGTATCTGGGAAGACTGAAAGGATCCCCAGTCCAGGCTGCCTCCAACCCCACCCTGCCCCTCGCAGGTCCCGCTCACCTGCCTGACCCCCGGCCCTGCTCCGGCCCGGGTTTTCCGCCTGGCTGCCGCGCGGGGTGGGCGCGGGGGGGGGCACGTCCCCGCCTCGGGATGGCCCCTCCCGGGCTGACCCCGCCCCGGGCTGACCCCGCCTCNGGGACGTGCCGGCGCCTGCCGGACCTCGCTCGCCGGCCGGGCGGAGGTACCGCTCCCCCGGGGCTGGCCGTGCCGCGGGTGCCGGGGTCCCCAGATGGCTCCGGGACCTCCTCTCCGGGCAGGGTCTGCCCGCGAGGGCTCCGTGCGCTGGGCACGCGTGGCCCGGCTGCGGGTGGGAGTGTGGGGTCGGGCGGCTGCAGGGAGCAGCTGCCGGGCAGGGCAGCGGGCAGGACGCGGGGACAGCCTCGGCCCCCGTGGCGGGGGCGGCAGTGCCGGTGGGGACGCGGGCTGTAGGTGCCCGTGTGCTCCGCGGCGGCGCTCGGGGTCAGGACAGCGCCTGGCCCAGGGACAGTGCGGTCCGGCGGGGCCGAGGGCACAGAGGTGGCCGTGCCTTTCGCAGCCCGGCAGGTGACGGCTCGGGGCTGGTTCCGCAGTCCGGGCTGGCCGGGCCCTGCCTTGACATGGGGCATCACTCCCGTGGGTCTGGCTGGGACTTCGGGCTGTTTAAATAAAAGTGTATCTTGTCTTGCCCTGGTGAATTGCATTATCAAAGCCTCTTGCAGAGTCGCAGAGTGGTTTTGTCCCATCTATTAAAATGAAGTTTGTGAGGCAGCTGTTGGTTTTCAGAGGAGAGATCATAGAATCAGAATAGTTTGGGTTGGAAGGGACCCTAAAGATCATCTCCTTCCAACCCCCCTGCTATGGGAAGGGACACCTTACATTAGACCAGGTTGCTCAAAGCCCTATCCAGCCTGGCCTTGAACACTTCCAGGGATGGGGTATCCACAACTTTTTCTATAGAGAAAATCTGACATTAAAAACTTTTGAAAAAAGGGAGGTCCTAGAAAATAAGGGGTACTTTTGATGATTTATAGTGTACTTTTTGTTATTGCTTCCCCACTTTGTATTCTAAATTACTTGTAAAAACCTGGAACACGATGTGTCACTTTCCTGTGACTTCTGCTGTTTTGTCTGTATTTTCCTAGTCTCCCCTCTCCATCTGGGTTTTATTTACTTCCTTGTTCATGCTTCATTGTTGTAAATGCTTGGCATGGCAATAAAAACAGCATTTATTAATTTCTGCTCCCTTTGCAGCCATCTCTCCAGTGTGTACAATGCTGTTTTATAAGCCATGGTAACCTATGGCCTATGACCTGTTTGGTGCTTATGCCTTTCTTGGATTGCTTTGGCAGTGTGTCACTTTCACATAAAATAGTTTGCACTGGAGCTTATTCTCTCCAGTGATGCTATAGACCGTTCTAGGCCCCTGCATCTCTGCCCCGGGGCAGAGCACAGGGCATGGTCGGGATGGTGGAGATCTACTGACCTGCCCCTGTGAAATCTCTGTGAGGGTGTCAGCAGGCAGGGGTTAGCTGGTTCTGAGGGCTGAACCCATCTCCTTTACCTCCCTCCCTGTTCCACCTTTGGCAGAGTATCTGAGAAACTCCACGTGGTGACCCGAGTTTCTGCTCTCCTGCACAATTCTGTAATTGAAGTGCAAACTTGTTTTTTTCCTCCTGAACTCATAAATCACATCCCTTTAATGGGCCTCCATCCCTGGGAAAGGGGCAGCCCTTGCCACAGTATGGCACAATGTGGACAAAGTGTTCATTGTACACCAGGCTTGCTTTGATTGCATTTAAATCAATATTGTTATCTGCATTCAGAGATGTAAGAGGGGAGTGTGTGTCGGGGGAGAAAAACAAAGCAATAATCAATGTTTGCAACAAAGTTGAAAGGAGTACAAGGCTGTCCTGGGGTGTTAACAGGCATCAGAGCCTGAGAAAAATGAGTTTGTTGGTGACACTTGATTCAAAACCAAGTTACTTTTTTTGCTAGTTAAACCTAATGGTGCAGTTGATCTTGGAGGACCAAAACAGATGGAATTAGAAACTCACCCAGGGAGGATGCTGCTGGGAACTGCTCTGGATGGCTGCTTGGCTGAGCCTGTGTTGCTTCAGGAGGTTCAGCCCAAGCTGTTGCCTTCTTGCAGATGTGCAGCTCCCAGGGCTGACACTGCAGAGCAGAGTCACCAGCGTGGAGAGTCCCTGGGCAGGCATCTTCCCTCTGCAGCATAACCTGCATTTTACACAACAGCATCATCATACAGTTGTGTCTGGGCAGAACAGGAGTTGTCACTGCTCATATAAAAACTCCCAATCTTATTCAGCTTAAACAGTTCAGATGACCTTGTTATTTTTATCCAAAAAGTCTGTTTTCCCCACCCTCCTTCAAGATTTGCTAAGTGTTCATGGAGCTGCACAGATGGAAGAAACACCTTGTCTGTGCAAGGAAGTGGTACCAGATGATCATCTGAGACTGATTTTATTTCTAGTTATTTAATTAAATCAGTGCAATCTGTGTTTGGATTTCTCACTTGAGTTTGCCTAAACTTTTATGTTAAGCTAAACTAAATGACAGGCCATGTCCATATGCAGATTTGTGCTAGTTTAAGCACAGCTGTTTATAGCTGTGCCTGTAGCTAATTAAACTACTGCAACTTTCTCCAGTAGAGAGAACCTAGTATGAGAACTGTGGCTTTGTGTTGAAACTAGTGTAGCATCTGATTTACTTAATTATTAATCTCCTTATGAATTGAGACTACTCATCTCTGGTAGTATCAGCCTCCTCATGGCTGTAGGTGTTGGATGTCACCCTCCACGGGACAGACTTAAATCTTTCACCTACTCTGAGCACTGCAAGGGACAGACAGTGGAAGCAGGTGCCTTTTTCCTTCTTGTG
The DNA here is from genome assembly GCA_013397175.1 of Platysteira castanea. Lineage (NCBI taxonomy): Eukaryota > Metazoa > Chordata > Aves > Passeriformes > Platysteira > Platysteira castanea. Next base: position 59,563 of record VYXC01006772.1, on the reverse strand, counting down.
AGTAATGAGTGCTGCCAGGACCTCCTGTCCCACTCAGGTCATCCAGCTCCTAGAGCATATACATGGCTGCAATAGCTGAATTAATGACTGAGTCTGTTTGCATTGGAAAGCTGCATTATTTCTGGAAGGAAAGTGGCCAGTTCTTAAAAAAATATTGCCATGTATGAATTTGTTTTCTCATGGAACAAGGTCTGTGAAAGCAGGTGATGTGGCAGCTTCAGCAATGCACTTATTCCCCCTGGAGTTTCCTTCCAATGTATGTTAGGGTGACAAAGCAAAACAGCTTTAGTTAAAATTTTAGTGTAGTGCCATTCTGTGCTAGAACCAGGCCCAGCACAGACCAGTCCAGGCCTCAGCACCTGCTTGGGAATTAGAAGAGAAAAAGGCGTGGATCCCAGATCAGACATGGACTTGAGCATTTTTTTTCTCCCCTTCCATAATGTGGGGGGTGACCCCAGCCTCTGGATGTAGCCCCTTTTTGTTTTGGCATCAATAACTAGAAACGGCAGATCAGGAAATTACTTCTTAGTGTTTCCAAAACTCCTTTTCCCAGATGTCGGAGGGAATTATACCTTCCAGATACCTCAAACACTGATGACTTGCACCCTGCTGTTTTACAGTTAAATCAAAACTGGAATGAAGGTATTTCAGAATCATCCAGGCATGGCTGAGGCTTAAAAATAATCAGTGACCAGAAGGAAGGATCCCTCAGTATGCAAAGTTTCCTAAACAAACAGCACTGTTTTCCCTTGGGATTTATCACCACGCTCTGCCTCATGCCATTGAGCTCAGCAGGCACAGGAGTACAAAGGAATTGGGCTCCGCATATTTTTAACTTCTCCACCACATTACAAAACTAGGTGGTTTTAGCACTGTGGTTTTTTAAATAAAATTAATTCTGATCCAGAGGGCTCCTGACCAGGGTAGGTGTTGCAAGCTCACAGTTACTGGGGCATAACAAGCAGGGTCAGGAAAGCAATTTAAGACATGTCACCACTGCAGGCAAACATGGAGAAATTATGTTTGGAAGGAAACACAATTGAGGTCAGCAAATATTTTTCTGGGTCAAAAATAAAAGCCAGAAGTTCTCATGGGGGTTGCTTTTTTCTTCATCTTCCATTTCTGCAGTTTCTTTGTTTGAACTCAGCCAAAACTTCTCTTCCACCTCCCATTTTTCATATTGAAAATATCTGGGTTCTGAGGATGAATGTGTGACAAAGGTGGACAGGGAGATGTTTAATCTAAATACTTTCAGTGTTCTAGTTTTAAACTGTTAATTGCTCTGCGTTAGATACCATATATTTATTTATTGTTGCCTTTTCAAGTATAACAGCTGAGAAGATGCTTTTAGGAGTACCCATCATACCGTGTGTCATCTAGAAACCCCGCTAGCAGGACAGCTGAGTTCTTTAAAGCTGATATAACATGTCTGTTTTCCCTTGGCTGAGAGGGAAGCCTGGACACCAGGATGTTTCTCTGGTGGAAGTGTCAGTGCAGCAGAGGTGCAGCACGATGTCCATGGGAAGCCCTAAACTGGCTCGCAGCTACGCTGTGGGGGTGAAGGCTTGTTTCAAACTAATAAATAGGGAATGCAAATTCTTTTAGAACTCGTTTTTTTGAGAACATAGGTGCAGATTTAGAGCAAACCACAAGGCCCAGCCCCCACCCCAAAGCCAAGTGTGTTTAGTGGAGGTGTGGGAGTGCTTCCCTCTTGCCTCCACCGAAGCTCTTGGGAGTGGAATGCCTGTGCTGGGAATGAACAGAGACAGAGTGGGTCCACCACGGTGACAGAGCAAAGCCTCTGAAATGCTGGCATCCTCTCTGGAGATGCAGCCATCCCTCTTCGCTGGGATATTAGGGGATTTCTTGGTGTCCCAGGTGGCTGTGCTTGTTTATTTGTGTTCTGGCATCCTGCAGAATTACAGTGAACTACATCCTGCAAGCTCTGCAAATAGTTCCCACCTATGAAATAAACAGAACTCTCAAATATTTAGACTATAGTATTGGATTATCAGTTTATTACCAATAAAAGGACTTGTCGACCTTAAGGAGTCTGAGTCACACTTCTCCTCTGATGGGTTTTTTATTTTGGCGATTTGGCTCTAGGAAATAATGATTAAGACTGAGAAGATCAGTCTTTTGTTTACCCTAGGTGGTAACCATAGGATGGTTCATTTAATTAAAAATGGCTAAAAGGAAGTAAATTGTGTGTAATGCAAATTCCACCCATGCAGTTCCTTGTTAGAAGGAGATGAGTAGAGTTCAGTGGAGATAATTATTCATGTGGTGGTTTCTTTGCATTGGGTGGAAATGTACAGGGCAGGAAAAATCCTTATGCATCCTTAACTGAACCTTCTGTAATGTCCTGGGTCTGGGACGTTCTTTGGAAGCCAAGGTATTTCTGAGGCTGAGTGCAAATAAGCAGAATTCACCCACTTCTGATGTGGTCAGTGGAGCATTTCCTCAGTTATGCATTCCCCACGTGCACTGAATAGGGGAGTTTGCTCACTTTTTTGGCTTAGCATTGTATTGTTGCTCTAAAATATCTTCTACTGGCTGCTCTTGTGGGGCTGGGCTCCAGACCTGCTTGCTCTGATAAATTCCTGGAATTCCTCTGTGCTATCTCAGGGCCATTCTATCAATGGGCATCCTTCACTAAAGCTGCCCAAGGGAAGGGGGAGCAAAGAGATTTTAATAAAACAGCAGAGATTCTCCATCATGGTGGACATTATTGGAAAGTGTGATGTGAAACAATGACTTGATCTGAGAGAAACCACCTAGGGCTGTGCTCAGAATGAACTGAGTAGTAGTTTTTTTGTTCTGGGATGCACACTGGAGTGGAGAGCCATCTCTAGGTCAGAGTTGCTCTCTTCTAGCTGCCCCTCGGGGCCTGCGAAAGCTGCCCTCAGTGGGGGTTTTCAGCAACACGAGCTGCTCATAGTTCTGTCTGAGGTGGGAATGGCACACTCAGTCATGTACAGCCCTCACTGAATTGAGAAAAATATGTATAAAGTCTGAGTAGTTGAGCTTGAGTAATTCTGGCATTTGTGCCTGGCATCGCCAGAATTTGGCCTTGACATTTCCTGTGTGATGGTAACAGATGTGTTTAAATGTGGACTGCTCTGGGAGACCACAATTGCCTACTTTGTTTGCAGTTATTCTTTATCTTATCAGCTGTCTCTCATCTGAAGGCCATTTCTATGACTTAGTTGCTTAGGAGGTTTTTGGGTAGGAACAGTAGGCCTCTTTCTCTCATTTCTCTGTAACAAGTCAGACAAAATATTGCAGTCAGCGCAGTGACAGAATTTTTAGTGGAATAGCTTTTCAGAAAGCAATTAAATATATTCTCTGCTCTTGTAGTTCACAGCTGTTCTTAGTCAGCAGAGGAGTAGACAGTTCAGAGCTGCAAGTGGTTTATTGCAAATTATGAGAAATAAAGCACCTTGGAAGAGCTCTCGTGATGCTGTGGAACTTCACAATGACTAAGCAAAAGGCAGGTATTTTATATATTTATTTCATTACCGTGAGAGGGGAGATGTGAGCACAGAGAAGGAGAAAGAGGGTTAGTGGCAGTGTGGCCACAGGCAAAACAGACCTGGGCAGGGGTGTCTGCTGTTCAGCCGTGTGCCTTCTCAGTGGGACAACCCTTGGCTGCCTTAGGAGCACTGTCCTATTTCCCAGTGATTTTGTTCTTTAAGAGCAGTGTTTGTAAGGTTGTGCAATACTGTTCCTGTCTGTATTTTTGCACCTTGAGGGCTTGTCTGTGTGGAAAAGGGAGCACTTGGATCAGCTGAGCTGCCACAGGTCTGAGTGGGACTCACACCCGGCCCCCTCCTGCTGCAGCTGCCCCATCCCTCGCAGCCTCCCAGGCTGGGACTGCCCTTGGTCTGGGTGAGTGTGGGCGGCGCCGGCTGCAGCCAATGCTGGGCACAAACTGGGACCACCCCGGCTCCCTCTGTGGCTGCAGCACTGGACACCAGGCAGGGAGACACAGCCCAGCCCCGTGGACAGGAGGTTTTATGCTGGTTTTCAGCCCATCCCTCCCAAAGAGAAAGACCATCCTACAGTTTGCTTTTCATTTTTTCTCTCCTGGCAAAGGGCATCAATTAAACATCATAGTATTATGACCATTAAAATGGCTGTCAGTGATTTGCCTGTAAAATAATGATGGCAATGCCTCTCCATATTTCACGGACTGCAGAAGAGATCAGATGGGAGGAAGAGTAGGGCTGGACTTCCCAGCATGAGACAGAGAGGGGCACAGGGCTGATCATGGACTCTACAGGGAGAGCAGTTTTGGCACTAAGTCTTTCTGGTGCTGTTAACTACAGCATATACTGGGAACTGCAGTATGACTGTGGGTGCCAGGACCACATCCATCATTAGCACAATGCTACTCTTGGTTTTGACCTGCCCTACAAGGGCTGTCTTGACTAATGAGGGTACTGGGAAGTGCCCACACATTGTAAAGCAAAAGGAGGTTATTTCCTTACATTGTGACATGATGTGTGATGAAGAGGTAAGGACAGCAGCCTTTTCAGCTAGCAGCTATTTTCATTGGGCTATGAATAGTCTTGTGAGATCAGTACTATCTGTTCCAGGTTTTGTTATGTTTTGTGTTAGGAAGTTTTCATATCTTTATTACATGGACCTATGTGCAGCTCCAGGTCTAAAGGGTGAGGTGGGTCTAGATGGTCCTGTGCTTACCTAGGTGATGGAATGGGGTCCTGACTACCAATTTGTCAGGTTACAGTTCCTAAATTCCTCCTTTCCCTTTACATGCCACTCGGTGTCTAGTCAACGAAATCTGCTTGGCCCATGGTGTATGTTATTAATCTGTGCACGTCCCAGTGCTGAGGAAGATGTGCAGCATTTTGAAGGAAAGGTGCATGCTGGGACATCAGAACCAAGACTGGAGTGCCCTGCAGATGGCCTACAGAAAATTTGTGTCTGTAGGCAGATGTCAGCAAAAGCGCTGAGCTGGTGCTGGGCGTCTGAGCAGTTTGTGCTTGAGTTAGTTATGCAGAGCATTAATAGGTTCTGTTTTGAGCCGGAGCTCAGTTAAACCTCCCAGAAATAAAATGAAAATGCAGCACAAAGAAGGTGTGGGCCCCTTCAGCATCTGCCTTTCCAAAAGGGGATGTTTCACACCTGCTAGGCCAAGCAAGCTTTTAATTTTCACCTGATGAAACTATTTGAAAGAGAGTTACTTTAAAAAACCCAAACAGCTTCTGAACAACGGCTTTCTCCACTACTTTTTTTAGTTACCTTCTTAGCTTTTCTGCAGGTGATCAGAGCTCTCCTCTCTCCGAGGGCTTGGCAGAGCCATTTGCTGTGCCCTGTGTGAAGGCTGGCATTGCCTGTCTCCCTCCTGGCTGCGGAGCTGCAGCTGGGCACAGCTTACACCAGCTCTCCTGGCACTGCAAAACCCAGCCCACAGGTGAATATCCTGAGGGCTGGAGCTGCTGGGAAGAGACTTTTTGGACCTGAACACTGCTAAGCAGTTCTGTAGTAAACTAGATCCGGGACTGAGAAGGGTGTTAGGAATGAGCAAAGCTGCCTGAGTAACACCTGGAATGAGCAAACAACAAACTTCCTTTGTCTGCAAAGAGAGGCTGTGGCTGTGACACAGGCCTGCAAAATGCGCATGTGGAGCAGGTGAGTGCAGAGTGATCCTCACTGGGTTTTCTAATAAAATACTTGAGGACATCAGATGAAACAAGCAAGTGAAGGTGAAAACCAATCAAGGGCAGGTACTTTCATGTTTAAAGTGTAGTGAAGCTGAGGGACTGTGGGGCTTTAAGGATATTGCAAATGCTTAAAATTAATGTGAGCTCAAAAAGTAATTGGAAAAGCTGTGAAATGCAAGGACAGTGCTCCTATTTCAGGGCATCCCTGCCCGCTACCTTGCAGGAAGCTGGGGTGCAGGACAGCTCTGGCCATATGGTGTTAGCCCTTGTTGAAGGTAAACTGGCACCTTAGAGGGACCTGCAGTCCAGCTGTGTATGGCCTTCCCTGTATTTTTACACTGGACACTGACAGTCTTTTGGGGGATGAGATGCACACATGCCAGGGCAGGCCTCACTTCTCCACCCGTGCCTGGGCTCTGTGTTTGACAAGCTGCACAGCAGTGTAATACACCATCATAGATCTTTTCTGGAGACTGAAGCACTGGCTTCTTCTTGGGGAGGTGGCCACAAGAAATCAAAAGCTATCACAGCAGGAGATGCAGCCAGTTATGCCACGTGATGGGTTCTGCTGCTGGTTGTCTCCACACCCCCTCCACACCCAGCGTTTGTCAACACAGCTGGGCATGTGAGTTGATCTTTGTGATGTTCTCTTCCCCAGAAGTGCAATTAGAGGAGAGAAGGTCCTTTGGACATCCAGTGTGCTTCTCTGTTCAGATTTATGGACTTTCCTGTAGCCATGATAATCCATTTTACCCATCTGCTGTGTTGTGACAGTGGCAGGACCCAGCAGGGCTCCCCCTGCATTGGGGTGTTGTGGTGGTGCAGAATCTGAGGGCAGCTCAGGTTTGTTCTGCATAGCAGAACAGGCCTTGGGCAGAAGCTGCCTATGCAGACACAATTCACTTTTTTATGACTCTCCATTTTGCTCCTGTCACCAGAGAACAATCCTGAGCTAGGAGGGGTAGGCCACTGGTGGGAGGGAAGGAGAGGGGAACTTTGTGCTTGTTGCAGTTTGTCCAAAGCCAGTTTACATCAGTGAGCTAAATGAAGTGCTTGCACTGAAGAGGTCCCAGTCTGGGGTAAAATCTGCCCCAGCGCTGTGCAACAGCTCCCATCATTGCCCTACAAAGCTGCAGGGCTATTGTGTTTCCCTTCCCAGCTGTTTGCAGAGGTGGTAAGGCCAGGGCTGGGCAGGACACGCAGAAAATGTTTTATCTGTGTGAGACCCATGGGGTCCTGGCTTTCCTATGGATCTGCTGATTTAGGTGTTTGTGCCACATCACCCCTGTGGTGTCCAAACTGTCCATTAACATGGCTTTGAGAGGGGAGAGGATTATGTGCAATCTAACAGAGCAAATCCAAGCTGTGAGGTGCTGCTGCAGGAGTGTGGATTAAGCAATCAGGGGAGCGGGCGTAGTTGGGCACAGAGCACTGTGCCTGCCTGATAACGTTCTGTACCTGTCAGGTCATTCTTACCCTTAATCTACTGCGCTTGCAGACCCATGTAAACAATTAGCACTCTCCCTTAATGCTCTGCACCTGAGTGGTTCATGGAGGGGGTTCTCCTTTCGAGCCTCTGCACTGCCCAAGACACACATGGGGTGCCCATCAGAAGCTGCCCAGGCTCAGCTGCGGCAGGGACAGCCCCGTGGCCATGCTGCAGATGGAGATCATTTCCCAGCCTTGTTTATTCCTGCGGGTCTGGGTCAACAGCTTTGCAGCACCTGACACTTCCAGCAAAACCTCCACCTCTGGTGGAGCTATCTTCTGGACCAGCTCGCTTTCCCACAGCAGGTGCATCAAGTGGTTTGATTTTTAACTATATAAAACAAAAGAAGGAGATGGTCGTTTGGTTTCTGTTAACCTTTTCCTTCTAATGTAGCTATTTCAGTAAGATAAGGCTCTTTACAAAGAAGTAGCCTTTATTTTTAATTGACTACCATACTGATGAATAAATATGAGTCCTCACTGAAAATATTATCTGAAGTGGTTTCAGCCCACATGTCATGGGGTTTGTTAAAAATAAATAAAAATTCTTGAGAAGCAAATACTGTGATATGTCCCTAGATACCTTTTCAAAAATAAAATCTGTTCCAGAAAATTCTGTGAGTGTCTTTGTAGGATTGTGCCTGAGAGCCAGAGAGAGTAGATGGAAACTAAACATGGAAGAGCCATGCCAAGCTGGATGAAATGTAGTTTTAAACAGTAGAGATTCACCAGAGCTTTTTATTATTGTTTCTGTTTAAACTGTATAGAGTGGTAATGATAGTTTCTCAGATGATAAAGGCTGTAATTGTAGTGTGATAAGCACAGCTGTTCTTGCCTAAAAGAAATAGGAAATGTTGTTTCCTTTCCTCCAACAATTTTTTACAAAAAAATAAGAGTTTTTGTGACAATGCCATTCCTTTTATGAGCTTTTTCATGCATTTCTGGTATTTCTTTGTAAATATTATGGTCAAATGCCTGTTCTTTCTTTTAATGTGTTGTTACACCATTACAAAAAAGGCAAACACTTGTGAATATGTATCATCCATAAAATAAGGCAAAGCTGTGAAATTATATCAAATGAGCAAAATTTAGCTGAAGTGCAGGTTCTCAGCTTTGGATAGGTCAGTTGATGGAAGAGATGCACCATGTTTCATGCATTCAAAGAAGTGACAAAAATGATGAAAATACCAGCTTTGGGGAATCTGGAGGAGCTGTGGTTGGTTAATGTGGAGGCTGAGGTGTCAAGCCCAGTGAAGCTGGCTGCAAAAGGATAATTCCTGTGCTAGCTAGGACAGGCTGGCACCTATCAGGGAGATCTGGGGTATGCAGTAGGAAGAAGTTTCTTGCTGACAGCAAAACACTGAAATAGGTGGCCTGAAAGGGCTGAGGTTGGTATCCTCAAAGGGATAGATTAGAGTAAGGGTGATACAGGCTTTGAGGTTAGGGAATGGGCCTGATGACCTTCAGATCATGTTTGCCATGAAAACTGGGATTTATTCATTTTTAATGATCTGACTCCCAAGGCTGTGGCTTTGGAAGAAATAGCGAAGTGTCATGAAACCCACAATCACTTGAAAGGTTTGGAAACAGTGGAAAAATTGAGCAAGCTAGAAACTGCCTACTTGGACAGGAGGAGAACTTTTGCTCCCTTGCAGGTGTGTCTCACTGCCCTCAAGTTGGCCAGGAGAGAGAAAAAAGAATGAAGTGGCAAGGCAATGCTTGATTTACCTTTCCTCCACACCCTGCAGCCTCTGGCCATTTTCGCTGTCTTTTGAAACACAACGTGATCTGCACCAGTAGTGTTTGAATAGCAAATATCAGTGCAGCATAAAGCAAAGGGCACACGTATTAGAAAATGAGCAGCCCCTGGTATTTCATAGCATAACATGCAGCAGAAATGCTTGCAGGTTGCTGTTCTGTTATTTTCTGATTGTTTTACAAAGGTTGGCTGCTTATCCTTGGTCTCATTTAAGGCAGAAAGAAGTGAGGATAAGAAGAACAGAGGTAAAAAGCAAGCAAGCAATTTGGTAATTTATATGCATATTTCGCTTGTAGCATGCTGAGTCAACTGTTTACCTGTTGGTAGGAAAGGGCCAAAATAAAACATTGTCTTGGTTATGTTAATACCACGTGAGGAGCTCTGGGACGGGGAGGAAAGTAGGGCAGCTTGTTTTGGAACTTGTGCTGGAGAATAAATAAAAACCCCCAATGTACACATTCGGTTACCATATGTCACACGTATCATAAAAGGCATCTCGGTGCTATGTCTTTGCAGGGATGCTTCAACTCCACAGAGCAGACTTCCCTGGCGAGGAGAGCGCATGCCGAGGTGCTGGGGGTGCTGTTGGTGAGATGAGCTTTCGTGCCTGTTGAGGCAGCTCCGGCGGGCGGCGGGAGCTCGCTCCTTCCCGAGCTTCCCTCTGTGATTGACGCTGGCATCCGGATCGCTGCAACTGTGCCTGAAGAAAAGCACAGGAGCCTAATTTTGCTGAGAGAATTTTCCTGGCAGGGGAAGGCGTGCAGTGCAGAGAGACGTGCCAGCCAAGAGCCTGAAGTGCAAGTGCAGGTGCTAAGGCGAGTTCCACCCAAGCCATGCTGTGGTGAATCCTTTCTCCCCAGCCGCATCTTGCTCAGCACCAGGGCGGCTACGAGGGGCTGCCCATGGCACTGCGGCAGCCTGGGCTGGATTAGTGCCTGCTCTGTCTTTGCTCTAGCCATCTGAAGAACTGAAGAAGATTGTAGGGAAGATGTTGGACTTGAGCTTCCTGACCGAGGAGGAGTATGAAAAGCTGATGAAGGTTCTGCAGAGAGATGCGGAGCTGAAGAAGAGGGATGGGGATCGCATCAGGTGAGAGAGTGTGTGATAGCAGCAGGATGTGAGCCTCCCTTGGGGAGATTTTTTCACTTCTTTGAGAGAGGAGCATGTGTGTATATGTGTGACCAAGGAGAATGATGAATTGCAGCAGTGCTGTCCCTTTTGCTCAGATCCTGATAGATCTTTTAATTGTACCTCTGCTTTCTCAGCCATCCTTCTGTCGCTGCTGTTCCCTCCTTGTGGGAGTGGACTCTCCTTATGAGTTAATCATCAGCCCTCAAAGATGCAAGGGGCAGCCACCCCTTTCCCGTTCTGTGGAGGAAAACGCTGATTTCTTGGTGGCAGAGGTCTGAGCAGAGGAGTAGTTGCTACCTGTTTTACTCGGTAGCACAGAAAGGCCATAGTGTGTTTTAAAATTAGATTTTGCATCCCTTTCTGTGCTTTATGTCTCCCCATTGCTCTTTGAGGTGGGTGTGTGTGCACCATCTATCGTGCAGAGAGGGGTGATTAGAGGCTCCATGATCTGCCAGAGGTTTGCAGGGAGCCATTCCAGAGCCAGGGATTCTCGCTCAGTTCAGCTCCTTTGCCACTGGCCATCCAGGAGCTCAGGTCTGGTTAATCAGGATTGCTTGTTGCTGCTGTCACTTTTTAAATGCCAGCCATTAGACCATCTGGGCTGACAGTATGCACCAGGCTCAGGGAGCTGGCACCGAATTCTCCATGGCAAGAAATTAGTAGCTCAGTGAGTGTGGATGGCACTGTGCCAGTTTACCCCAACTAAGGATGTGAGTCTTCGACTTGCTGTTGAGTCAAAAAAGAGTAAGCCCTGTATAGGAAGGATGCTTAAGGCTTGAAAGGGGAGCAGGAAGCTTTGCTGCAGGTTCCTGGGAACCTGTGTGCCCTGGCCTCTGCTTGGAGGTAAGAGCTGGGGAAACAGCTGCAAGCCAGAAGCTTGGACTTGGGGTGTATGTGTCTGCATGCTCTTACCTCTCCTCTGAATTGAAACAATTTTAAAAGGTTTGGTTTTTATTTCATTGGGGCTTTGTTTGTTTGTTTCTGAAATGGAGTAAATATTTCCTCTGAAGTGGAAGCTTGGTAAAAAGAGTGTTTGGATTATTTTGGTTTTGTTTCACTTCTCTTTGGAAGCTGTTGCACAGGAGGCTTTGATTTGGGAGTGAAGTGAATTAGGCCCTGCCCAGAACCCCTTGCTGTCAGTTTGGCTACCTGCAGTAAGACATGTTTGGTTCCAACACAACCTGCCTGCTGGGCAAAATGAAGTCAGTGGCATTTCCTTGATCTGGTGTCAACAGGAATAAAATATCTATTTCCTCTGGCCCAGCACTGTGAGACCCTCATGGAGGCAGGTGCAGCCCTGGCCTAGATGGGAGCTCCTGTTGAGCCCCCAGCACGGCCTGCAGAGGCTTGAGCCCAGTTATCCCATACCTGCTCCCTCCTGGCCTTTAGGCAGCCATGTATGACCCCTCAAGCCTCCAGGATTATCTGGGGGTTTGCCCCCTCTTCCTGCTGAGAACTGGGCTGCGGCAGGAGCTTCCTCTGGCCTCCCAGGTTTCACAGGGACTCTGAACTGTGGTGAGCTGTGGGAGGCAGTGCCAGCTAAAGGCAGCTAATTCAGCAAGCCATGGTGAGGAGGGTTTGAGTACGGGCTGGCAAACAGAGCACTGACAGGTTTAGATGCCAAAAACAAGCCTGGGGTGTGCCTGAGCGAGTTACAGTAGGAGAAGCCATGCTCAGGAGAGAGAGATAACCATGTGAGTGCCAAAATGGGCATGGCAGGAGGGGCAGGGAGAGGGAAAATGCTGCAGGGACAGGTTGCTTCCCTAAGTATCATTATTTATTTCCATGGTTTGCAGCAAATTTGATCCAAAAGGTTTTGCTGCTCCTAAAGAGATTAATAGACAAATAAGATGGAGAAGTGCAAGACAGACAAACAGCCCCACCCTTTCCTTAACCCTCAGGGCAGCCAAGCAAATGGACAAATCTTCTTGCCAAGTGACTGATTTGGATATGTGAAATTTGGAAGAGGTGAAAGCCTGTGTGAAAGGTGCTGTTCCCATTTCAGATAAAGAATGAATCAGCTTTAATGCTGGTTTGGCTCTTGTGATTGCAGAGAATAATCTCTGGATCCTTCATAGTGTCAGATAGGGGAACCCATGGACATGTTGCAAAGGTAGCTCGGGGGAAGTTGAAAGTTTGGAGATCTTTTTGGTGTGTAATGCTCTTACTGACTTTCAGGAGGATTCAAGGCTCCATCAAGGATGAAAAGAAGAAGAAGTTTGTGACAGGTGAATGGTTTTCGGAAGTGAAGGCAAAACGATTTCAGGAAGACTTGGAGGGTCCGGATCTACTTCGGGCATCAATTAGAAGGAAAAAGGGCAAACTGGAAAGTAAGTATGTTAGTGTGCATCTTCAGAAAACAAATGGATGGACCAGAAAAAATTAGTCCAGGATGGGAGTCTCCTTGTACTGGGAGTCTGTTGAGAACCAGTTCCTGTGTTGTGATAAGAGGATTCTCAGCTATGTTTTAAGTACTAGAAAAACATCCCTTGTTATCAAAATCAGGGCACAAAGAAAAAATTAGTGTGGCAGAGAACCAAAGCAAAAGCCATGTGCAGTGAATGCCTTTTCCCCACTTCAGCTTCTTTTTCCCAAAATTTCTGTTTGCTAGAGGTCACTGGTATCATTTCTTACCACAGAAATAAAAGGAGAAGGGGATGATGTAGGACAGTTTCTGGCATCAAGCTGACATGTGTGGGTTAAACACATCCCCCTGCCCCAGTTGCTGAAGTGGTTCTCACAGGCCTCTGGGGTGGTGGGGTCAGCCACATCTCTGCGAAGGGAGAGGGTGCCTGTCTCCTCCTGGCATGTATTTGCCCACTTGAGAGGGTCCATACCTAGCTTTTTACATGGAAGTAATTCCAAGGAAAAACATGGTTTTCAAAGGAAAAAGGGCTTTGTGGCCAAGTCTGAATGGTACCCAGGCTGCGTGCCACAGCCAGGCCATACATGGGACCATGTGCTAATTAGAAGCAGAAGTATTGCATGTTGTTTGATGTGCAGATAAACTTTCATGGTGCTGTGTAAAACAGATCAGAGCAGATCTGTCGGCTCAGGGCAAGAGATCAGCCCTGTGTGAAACAAGCAGAACCGTGCTTAGAGTCCAAACGTAACCAGCCTGGAGCTGGAACTTCGTGCTGAACATCTGTGCAAAGCAGAACTGGGGATGATTCATATCCAGTCCTCACCATGAGGACAGGCCAGCCTCCCCCACAGCCCCGTGTCACACAACCTCCTGGCTTGTCAGGGTGGGCAGTCGCAGACCCTCAGCCACGGCCGGGGCGTTGCTGGCTGCTGCTGCCCTGGGGAAGCCGTGGCCCTGCCAGGCAGCTCTGAGCAGGCCTGCTGCTGTCTGTAACACAAAGGCCCCGTAGCTGGGCTCTGCTCTTTTGCAGTGAAGGCTGACAAAGTGCCCCTGACAAAGGGGCATCTGTCCAGCACTCAAATGTCATCTCCAGCAGATGAGTTCAGCCATCTTTCGTGGGCCCAGCTTCCCATTCCTGCCGGGGGGGAGCAGCCGTATAGATCACTCCTTTGTTTGGTGGGACTCCTTGGCCGGGATGTCTGTAGCAGGAATTCCCTGGGTTTAGGATACCCCTCCTTGCTCCGCGTTACTTAGACACATTTTGAAAGCTAAATGCTGACTAGGGACTTCACTGAGAGCCTCATTTTCTTTTTGCTCTCTACCTGCCCCTGACAGCTCTCATAATTTAGCACAGATTCATTGGAGCCTCTCATGCGGAACTGGCCCATCATATTTCATATGAAGTTGCTTTTATCCATGGTATTATGGATTCATGATGTCATTAAATTTACTAGTTTATCATACCTCCAGAATGCTAAAACATATAAAACCTTTTCCATCTTGGCAGAAGGTGCCTGGCTTTTCTGCAGAGCGTGTTCTTTTTGAGGATGTGCATTTGTCTTGCACCCTCTTGGCATGAAGGGGCAGAGCTTCAGCAGCCTCTCTGCCAGGGCCCAGGCCAGGCAAATGCTCTGTCACCTGCAGCCCAGTTACCAGCCTGCAGTGAATAGGATTGTCTGCCACTTGCCTTGCACCCTTAGCTCTCTGCCCGCTTCAGGAAAGCAGAATTTGAAGTACTGTTGGTTTTAGATTTAACTTTTAGGGCTGATGTGCACATATGAGATGATGTCTCAGGTCATCATATAAAATGATCTCCTTAGCAGCATTATGCAAGATAGTCATTGCATGTGCATTACTTGACTAATGCTGTTTTAAGAAGGAAGAAGCAAATGTTATTATATTACTGTAATAGTTATGTTTAGATTTAGCCTTTATTCCTTTTTCAACTTTTTTTCTTCCACTTTCCCCCTCTATTTTTATTCTCAGACTTATTTTCACAAAGCACAGGTATAACATGTGACTTTATTCCTTCCTCTTTCTGCCATTTTACATCATTGGTTGTGCATCAAGATTCTGCAGCTAATATATTCACCGTAGATGAGATAAAGGCCTTTGCTTGCCATATTGACACCTTTTTTCCTTCCCCTGGAAAGATCAGTCATTCACCTCTGTTGCCTTTCGATGTGATGAATGTTCATTTAGTCAAATCTATGTTCATAACTCCTGATTTAAGTCTTTAGACTTGAGTCTGTGTTAGGGAGTGAAATGAGAAAATTCCTGCGTGGAAAAGCCCCACAGAGATAATTGCTGACATTCCCTTTGCAAGGTAAGCAAGCTGAGGAGGGGTGGAAATTTGTGCTTTCAAAGGAAAATTCCCAGTGACCTTTCCTGGAGGAGGGTTTTAGCCTTCAGAAGGGAGGGTTGTGGGGATCCCTAAGGGTTTTCACAGTTGGTATTGTAGTAGAAAACACTAGTCATGGGCAGTAATACAAATCTATAAAACAGATAGATACCCTATATTAAACTACAGCCCGCAGAGCAGCACGGATGGATGAATTTGATGATAGCTTCTCTTTGTGCTTATGTGCAATACTTGAGGGATAAAAATCACCTACGAGAGAGACCATTTTATCCACCTGCTGTGGCAAGTGAGCCCTGATGCACAGTTGTGCTTTTCCTAGACATGGAGAATATTTGTTTTAGAGTGGTAGGAAATGAGTAAAAGTGTTGAGCAGGAGTGTCTGTCAATTTTGTACACACATATAAAAATATATGTATGGACAAGTTAAACTGGTCAGGCCACTCCTAATTTCTGTTGGAATTTGCTTCTTATGTTGTCTCATCCTAAAGTTAGCAAAGGCATATTGCTTGTTTTGATGGATTATAATGTACTAAAATAGCTTATTTGTTTGTGGTGATAGGAGCCAGGCATAGCTGTGTCAGTGGCTGAGCCATTTTGCAGGGTGGGGATTTGGATGGGTGGAAGTGAAGGCTTCCTGCTGCCTCTGCCAGCCAGGAGTGAAGAGCTCTGTCTGAGGGGGAAGTGTCAGTGAAGAGCAAGTACAGCACAGTGCCTTTGCAAGTGGGGTGAGAAATGAATGCAGTCTTTGGTTGTCAAGGTCTTTTCAACCATGACAGGCAAAGGGAAAGCGTGGGAGCTCTGTGTTTGGTTCCTTCACTTCCAGCACAGCTACCTGCTGGCACCTCCCTCCCCCAGGTCTGAGGCAGAAGAGGAGGATGTGGCTCACTGTATCAATAAATCTCCTCAGTGTGCCTTCCTGTGCCTGCACGTGCCATGGCCTGCACGTGCCACCAACCATGCCTCAGGTTCTCTCTCCTAAAACAATGCTCAGTGATGCTTTGTGCACATCAGTGTTTGCACGGGCAGAACAGTCCCTCTCTCAGAAAGAAGCTCTCTAAAACTGGCTCGTTCCTACACAACCAGACTCTCGTTTTTCAGCAGGAGCGACTCCCTGACTTCTCGCTGCTGTGGAGACCACGGGGCCACCCGGCTGCCACCTCCGTGTGTGCCAGACATGCAGTCCTAATGCAGACAGCTCTGAGCAGTGGCTGCTGTGTCCCTGCACCTCAGGGCCAGGCGCTGGGCGGGCAGGAAGATTGGGAATGCAGCATTTATCTCCACAGGAATGCACAGGCAAGGGGAAATGAATCTTTGGATATTCCTGTGACTTGCAGGCTGACTGTGCCGATGCTGGATGGCACCACACTGGCTGTGTTGAGTCTTGTCAGACCATAGGGCTGGCCTGCTCTTGGGCCTTGTGTGGTTTTCCAGCCAGATAACAAGCAAGGCTATACTATTTAATAATACTTCTGAATCCTCTGAACTTCTTTTTCTATTGTACTGTTTAATGAAATCTATCCTAAAGTGGTTTGACAGTTCTTGTAACGGGTAGATTTTCTGTTTAAAATAGACCTAGCTGCATGTGAATAAATACATTCAGATTTTTTTGACCAGACTAAACTTAGTTTTTATTCACTGAGAGTTTAATCCTTTTGGTTTTGCAGTAGCAAGAAAACCCATTTGCTAACAAAATATCTAATGCAATGTTATACCCTGGCAGTCTGCTGTAAAGGTTACTGTCCTCTATTGTTTTTTCTTTGGGGTCTTTGGGAGCTTAGAAGATGTAGCTGAGCCTTGTGCCAGTAAAAATAACAGGGATCTCCTCATTAACTGTATTGGCCTCCTCCTTTGTTTGCCAAGATCGGATGACTTGAGTCAAAACAGGAAATGGCTGAATTTAAATCCTGGAATGGATTAACTTTATTGACAGTCGTGGCAGCGTCCTGTGGAGGTTTCCAGTGATGTGACAGCTCCTGGCATGAGTCGGGGCATTGGGCAGCTTTGGCCTCTTGGACCTGTGGGGTCTGGAAGTGCCTTTGCTGCCCTGGGGCCTCCCCATCCTTTTGGAGAGCAGGCAGAACCCCTGACAGCCCTCTCCTCTTAAACCCCCAGGGATTGTGGGACTCATTTTCATTGGGCAAACCTTTTTTTTTCCCCAGACAAAACACACCAACCATTACAAGTTTAATGAAATGTCATTTCTCAGTTGTCTGTTATATTACAGATGAGGCCAACAAGCACATCCAGATGGGTCTGGAAAGCAAAGCTGCCCCGAGTCCTGCCTTTCCTGAGGATGTTGCTGATGCAGGAGAGGGAAGGTAACACTGCTGCGTGTGCAATGCTCTGGCTGCTGTTCTTACTTCTAATGAAAATTGAATGCAACCCATTAAACCCTGGTCTTTAACTGAGTTTCCGAGAGCGTATAAGTCATACGTTCTATAGGACATTTTTTAAGTCCTTCTTCCAGGAATTGTCAGAATATCCATCCACCCCTAATAATCAAGTGCTAATGTGCTTATCCCACAAAGGTCTTTTCCTGCATGATTTGATAAGGGATCAGTAAAATGGAAGCTGTCTCTAATGTCAGGATATGCTGGTTAGTTTTTCAAAGTAATTATGGTTTTATTTGTTTAATTTTTGCTATGGAGCAACACTAACAAAATGAACTGTTTGAGGAAACTGCTCATTTCCTGCTGGTGCCAACCCCTGTGTGCAGTCCTCAGCACTCTCCATCAAGGGTTGGTAGGATTTCACATTGTGCTGACTGAGCAGAAACATCTACTAAAAGCACTCCAAGCAAGTCAGTGACCTCACTCAATATCTGTGGACTATGGAGAAGCAATTAAAATATTCACATATTCATGTATTGTTGTTCCCACCTCATTTGCCTTTTTTTGTCATCAGAATGAGGAATCATTCTCACAGGTGGCAGTTGCTCCAGTTAAATATTAAATATGGGCCTTGGCAACACTGGGAAACCTCTTGCAGTTGATTAGTGGGTGTTGTTTAATGAAGGGTCCAGAGGCAACAAGCCCAAGGTGCTCCTGCTTTGCTGGCACAGCACCCAGTGGGGTTTTTCTGGGGGGAGTTGGTTAAATCCTGAAAAGCTTGCTTTGTTTTTCTCCTTCATTCTTGAGCAAGGTGTGGCCTGTTCCTTCCTGGGCCATAGCATAGAAGTGCCTCTCCCTTCTGCATGGCCTTTGGGCTCTTCTGGCACTTCCCAGAAGGGGAAAGTCTGAATAAATCTAGTAGTTGACACATGTTTTTATTGAGCAAGTTCTGCGTCTGAGTATAACTGAGGCGATGTTGAAGACTGCCTGAGCACCCAAACAGGCACATCATTACCACAGACCTCCTTATTCACGCATTTTTCCTCTCCCACAGATCCAGTACACCTACTCGTGAAACCACAGAGCAGAAAATTTTGCCAAAACCAAAGCCAAGACTTCCTGTCCAGTTGTCTGCATCATACGAGGTAGTACAGGCACAGCCTCTGCACTTTGTTCTGTTATTTCTTGGAGCTTCACACAGTCTGTACCTACTGACAGGGGCTCCACAGGCTGCCTGCCCTGGTGTCTCTGCTGAAATAAAATACATTTTTTCCAGGCTTGCCAGTATATATACACTGATAAGATTTGTTTTCTGTTCAGAGGTCCAGCATACATGATGTCTCTGCCTCAGAGAGTGACACTGGAACAAGTCCATTTGTGACTGCAACAAACAGCTTTCATTTGTCGAGAAAAGGTAAGTTTTTTGTTCAGTGAGCTATAGGTGTTTTTGTTATTCAGCATCAAACACCGAGAGACAAGATGCTTTCCAGTGTGTGTACAAATAAATAACAAAGAGTCCCTTGGCATGTAAGAATGGCTGCCAACATTTGTGTGAATTACAGCCAGGACAGCAGGGACCAAGGCAAAAAAAGCAATCTGATGACTGAAGCTTCTCCGGGCTCTCAGTACATTTTAAACTCAGTGCTTGGCTCTCAACTGTTTAATCCAGGAGAGAACTTACCCTCTCTTTCCAGCACTGAATGTGTAGTGTAGTTCTGAAACATAGCAAATAGCCCGTAGGGAAGCTGTCAAATTGAAAGGGAACCTGCAAACAAATCCACAACTGGCAGCAACAGTTTAGAGCTCAGTGGATTTTTTCTGTGCCCTGTTGCAAGGAGAAAGAATGGGTTTTCAGGGCTTTCTTCAGATTGAAGGGCTTTCTCGAGTCTGAATATGGAAAAGAATTAGGAATATATTGTTGGTTTCTGAAAATTCCCCCTGGCTTCTCATTGAGAAATTGCAGCCCAGACCTTCTGGGGAGATTGGATGTGATGCAGTGGGACAGGTTCTGAGCATTTGTTGTTGTTGTAGGTGATGCAGTATCTCCATTGCCCACCAAGCTTTCAGAGGATGCTGTGCCTCAGCCCAGCACTGCAGCTGGAGGAGAAGCAGTTGATGGAGCCACTGGCACCACAGAGGAGCCAAAAACTCCACCCGAAGAAACTTACACTCCCAGCAAAATACCGGTTAAGAAAAAACCAAGCAGAACCTTCCCCAGGTCCGAGCAGTTAGTGAATCTCGTGGGGCCGGCAGAGAACAGCTTTGCAAAGAAAGAGCTACTGGCAAGCTCCAGACCACTGCCCACAGAGGGGGAAAGCAGCCGGGCTGGGAAGCAGGGCGTGAACTACACAATCTCATCGATGAGCAGCAAAGAGGAGGATATCGGCCTCGACCGTGAACACTTCAGGAACTTGAAGAACTTCTGGGAGAAGGGAGCAGACTCGGTGGCAGTGGGGAGCTCGGCGGCGGAGGCAGACGTTCGGCAGCTCAAGCTGTGCCGCTCGCTCTCCGTGCAGTCTGGGCAAGGCCAGGACGCCGCAGAAAAACCTGGTGCCTTCACCAAAACAAGGAGCCCCTACAAAAGGACAATAACGCTGTCTTCTAGTGAGGAAGAGCCAAGCTATGCCACTCCTGCAAGGAAGAGCGCGGTTTCCCATACTCCCAGATGCACGTATGCCAAGGGCAAAGGCGACCTGGTTACAAGAAACGACTCGCTGAGTGTAAGCAATGGGAAGCTGCTGATGCCAGAGGAAGAGAAGGTGCTCCAGCACTGCTCCAAGAAATCCAGACTGCCTGTGCGGGCAACTTCCCTCAAACTTGAGCTGCCTACCAAGGATGTGTGTGGCAGCCTGCTGGAGCCAGGGACGCCTGTGGAGGAGCTGGTCATGGCAGAAGAGCGCAAGCCCTTGGCGAGGTCCCTGGCAAGCAGGGTGCAGATACTGATCGAGCCTGTGCTCACAGATGGTGAAGGCGATGATGAGAAAGAGGAAAGATCTGATTTGGGCCCTCATGACAATGTGGAAATAAATGGAGAGCTACCTGAGGAAAAAATGTGCGAGTCTTCAGACCAGCCAACACGTGGTGAACCATCTGCAGGGGGAGAAGCTGTTCAGGGAACAGACTCAGCTGTTTACTCAGGTACTGAGGGCTGTGACTGCACCCTGTGAAATCCAAATAGAGAGCCATCCCTAAGCTTGTTTTCTTCCCTAACCCTTCTGCATTTTGACCGTTTTCTTCATCTGTCCATTTATCCTATATTGCAATTTGTGCAGAGTTAGTTTGTGTGGAATGTGTTTCTCAAACAGCTCTGGAACAAATCTTGTATAGCCTAGTGCGAGTGTAGAAGGGGACAGTGCCATGTTCTCATGCTTTCCTCCCCACTCCCAGCCCCTGTGCCTTACCTGCAAGCATCTCACCTTGGGACAGCCCAGCACTACCTACAATGCATCACAGGAACTCACTTTATTTCCCTCACTGGCAAGACTGAATTTCTTCAGATGTGGGACTGGAGGAATTCTTTGTGGTAGTAGAGATAAGTCTAACACAAATAGAAGAAATAAAATGTGACGCAAAGTGTTTCATAAATACACTGGCTCTTAGAGTACCTTGATATAGCCACTGACTGTCAGTGCCTAAATGACATTTTGAGCCTTTTTGGAAAGCACAAGTGAACTTCGATATTAAACTTTAAGCGAAGCGGACTGAACAAGGAGTCTGATCTTCCTGGGTTCTGATACCATGTTCTCAACCATTATGGTGTCAATAGTATCACCATTTTAGCAGCCTCTTTCTCTGGGTTTGATGGGCTCTTGTAGTGACTGTTACTATGAGAAAACATTATTGTTTGCAACTCACTTTACATTTGGGCTCTGATTACTGCAGCTCTGCTCTCTTCCAAGGAGAGACCTACGAAGAGAGAGCACCTTACCTCCTTTTTCCAAATTTTCTGTCCTCATGTACCTGGGTAAGACCTGTTTGAGAGGATTTTCCACAGACTCATCTGATTTTTATTTTTTAATTGTGTCATTTCTTGGCTTATTTCCTAGCTCAGATAACATGCCTATAAAAATCCTGAGTTGCACTTCAGGTCAATGCAAATATTTTCTTTATGGGATATTTTGGGTTGTGAAAGACATCTTAGATCATTAAGTCCAACCATTTATACACCAGATCATTCTAATATTTCTCAGGGCTTTTTCCTTTATTAATTCATTCATTTCAGGATGATATTAGCAGATGGCTGTGTTTCACTGGAAGCTCTTCACAAGAGCTTGTCTGTCTTGAGGACTGGGTTAATCCAGTATTTACATTTCCTGACACAGTGCAAAGAGCTTTTCTCAGGGGAGACATCAGACACCCGGATGGTTGGAAAGCAGCCCTGTGCAGTGTAACTGCAGTGTGCTCTAGCAGAGTGACCAAGGGAGGCCCCCCCCGCCACACACACGGACTTGTTGACACGCTGCCCATTTGTGTTTATTTACTTACCGTGTTGATTTGGCTTTTTGTGTATTCCAGAGGAAGATGGGGATCATTCTGCTGCTGCTCAGGCACTGGCCCGAGCAAATAGCATTAATCTTGCAAAAAGCATGGTGAACCTTTACACAACCACAGAGAGTGAGTAACATCTTTCTTTCTTCTTTTTGGTTTACATTTGCTGAAGGTAATATATTATGCCAGTTTTTCATCACCATGCTTCTGTGCATGTACCAGGCTAGGAAAATGACATATTGTTTCATCATCAAATTAGAGAGTTTATAGTGCCTAAAATTAAATTCAGAGCCAGGAAATTGCAGCTAGACTGATGGTATGTTACTTCAGCCAAAACACAAGGGCTTCACAGAGTTGGCAAGAAGCTTGTGCTTGTCTCTCCTGTTCCTGCACGAGGGCTGTGGGATCTGCTGGCAGCCTGTGGATTGATCCGAGGTGCCAGACCTGGTATGAGTCGTGCCACAGACTCCTGCTCATGGGGCCTGTCCCCTCACCCAGAGCAGAGCCCGTGGCTGGACTGATGTCCCCAGCTGCCAGCTGGGACATGTTTTATGGTGACAGTCTTCCCTGAGAAACCCAGAGAGGCTAAAGAGAAGGCAACTGAGGAAGCAGCAGCCTCCCTGAAGAAGCCCAAGAAAGCTGCAGCCATGGAAAGTGCCTGAGGGAAGGCAGCAGCAACCTCTGTGCCCAAGAAAGCCAATGACAGTCCCCAGAGGGTGAAAGCTGGCAAGCCCAAAAAGACAGCTAAGAGCCTGGCTAAAAGGAGAGTGGTGAGGCCAAGGCTGCCAGGACTGAAATGAGAAGCATGGGAAGGCAATACCCAAGGAAAGGTAAAGCCGCTTTGAGGCTTTGATTGAGCTAATTTAAGTCCAACCCCTGGTTATGGGAGGGAGGACAGTCCCCTTTGGGGCTCTGTCAGAGGCAGCTTGCAGGTGGGTCACACTGCAGAGCCCCGTGGCTGTGCCCACCCTGGCTGGCACCTTGTGCTGAGCTCTGCCCCATCCTGTGGTGTCCCACGTCACAGGGCACAGGGCCTGTCACACTGGCGTGAGGCTCCAGGCCCCACACTGCTGTTCGGGGACGTGATCTCCACACAGACAACCAAGATTTCAGCTTCCGCTTATCTAGAGCCCCAAACATCATCCTTGGACACCCTCCTCGACAGAGTTACAGTTCCTTGTTTGCAAGTATAGCAAATAGTCTGTGGAGAGGGCTGGATACAATTACTTATTCAAGATTGGAAATAAAAATAGTAAATATCAAATGAATGGTAAATCAAGAAGCTCTTGAGCATTTTGAGCACCAAAAAATGTATCATCATGCCTAACATGCTAAACAAGTGTGTATATGAACATGCATGTTCATATACATATATCTTTTCAAAACAATTCTTCTGGGCTGGAGAAAGTAATCTTCAAGAGAGTAAGTGGAAGAAGATAAAAATACAAAAAAATAGATTTTATTTAGACATTTAAGCAGTCCAGCAACCATCTTTCTATTGATAGGAAGCTTTCTAACTTCTTTTCTTTTAGATGATCTGGCTATTGTCCACCTCTGTGTCTAGCAGAGTATTTGAGAGGTGTATGCAATGGTGAAATTGTGGGTCTAAACATTTTTAGTGTTCTGTTCTACAGGGCAGTGTGCTTTGAGATAAAAATGTGAACATGATTGGTTTCTTTCACAAGGAGGCAGATTTGTGTGGTTTTAGTGTAAGTTCAGTCTACACAAAGCAGGGAACATCCACGGCCTTGTGCTGATAAGGGCATTGGATGAGCCACTAGAGGGAGTTCCACACTCCCACACAGTGAATTGAAACACACTGAAAATAGCTCTAGGATGTTAATTAGCAGTTTTTGTCTTGGGGAGGATCAGCTTCAATGACAGGTGACACAGACAGGGCAAGTAGGTAGTACTCCAGAGCCTCCCAGAAGCTTTTGCTCCTTCCTTGTGCCCTTAAATGAAAGTGTGACTTATAATTGCCTGATTCTGACAAGCTATCTTGATGCCTTTTTTTGTACCTGCAGCGTATAATAAACCTCATTTGATACCACATCAATTACTTGAACCTGAAAGAGTCAAAGAGCTGAGCAGATCCTCTCCTCTCCTGTTGTCTGAGGTGGGTTGGTGCCAGAAGTGGAGAATAGCGTTCACAGCATCCCCTGCATGGCAGTTGGTTTCATGAGAATGTTTCTCCTGGACACCAGCAGTACTTGATTTAGAGCATGCCTTGGTTATGCCACGAATAAATGAGAAAAGCCTTAAGAGAAAAGTAACCCAGTAACCCAGAGCAGCTGTTCCATCCTGGAGGAGTTTAAGTGTTTTGCCGTGTCTCAAACCACGCTGTTCTGTGCCCTTTCCCAGAGCCCAGGCGGGGCATGCAGCTCCGTTTGGAGGCAGTTAATGATGATGTTCAGTGCTGGTTGGAGGGGATGCCCTGGGGAGGCTTCCTGCACTCTCCTCTGCTCTCCTAACCTGATCTCTGCTTAATGGGACTCTGCTGAGCAATTGGTTTTTCTCTCTAGTCTTGCAAAGTGCTCGTTCGGCAGAGCTTAAAGATGCTTCTTATTTTCTGAGCAGACTGAATCAGACACGGCTTCGGAAATCAGCTTCCAGTTTAACAGGCACAAAAAGACACCCAGCACTGGCAGCCACTCGTCCGACATGGCTTCTGTCTCCTCGGTAGGTACCGACCGCCGGCGGCTCTCGGACAGGGCTCCTCCGTCGGGGGCGGTGACGCTGCATTTCGGCTGATGCTGATGCTGTGGCCTCCAGAGTATCCTGCTGGTTTCTGCAGGGTACATTATTAGCAGAACAGTGGTGATTAATTACTTGCTGGGGTTAAAGGAGTGAATCCAGGTACCATCTCAAAATAGAGACCCACCGAGTCACTGCTGATCAAACTCCCCATAAGCGACAGCCCCCACTCCCAGATGTGGATGCTGTGAATCCTGGCAGTGCAGGAGATGGGGGAGGGGGTTTCTAGGTGGGAAAATGAGGTACACAGCTAGTAAGGGACATGTTTGTGGTTCAGGACTGCAGATAGGTGCCCTCTGCAAGCTCATCCTTTATCAGCAGATAAGAGGGAACTCAGAGTGGGACAGCAAAGGCGTGTTTTGGAGCTTCAGCTTCTAAGGAAAGCTGGAAAAAGCCAAATGTGTTTAGTTGAGCATTTTTAAAAGATTCCATAGAGACATTATTTGGGGAGGGAGCTGCTTAAAAGTGCTTGTATTTGCTGGGTTACTGTTATGGGTTTCTCCAAGGAATATATTTGAGATTTAAAGAATATATGTGAAGCAACGCTGGTAGGGAGAGGTCATGAATGTAGATAAATATGTTAAAAACTTTGGGGCACATGAGTTCTTCTCCTAATTTCGTGCATCTGGGACCTGAAAATGAGTCCAGGTCATGCAGGTGTTCTTGAAAACCTTGTTCAGGATTTTCTGCTGGAGTGAGTATCCTGATGGGATGGTAAATGCAGCTCCAAGGACTGACAGGAGATGTTTAGCAGGTTTTTGGAGGTTATAATAAAATTCAGAACCAAAGTAGGGAAAGACAGAGAAGAATTGGGTTAATTACTAGGAAAGTTTTTTGATAAATGTTCATGACTGTACCACAGAAAAGTATCAAGAGGGTTAATGATTTGCTTTGTAAACAGCATTAGCTTTTATGATATCCTGTCAGGAATCATGAGTGATTGGTGCAATAGAAAATTATCTCATCTTTCTGTAGCTGAGCTTTGCTTGTGCTTTGTGACTTTCTACCAGTGAAAGACAAAGACTTGAAAAAAGAAGCCCAAATTGTCTGGGCAAAATGCAGTTTGTTCTGGGAAGGCAAGTAATTCTGGGTGCCTAGCTCCAGATTTACATCTGGAGAAACCTCATGTTCTTGTGCCTTTGGGGCAGGCACGGGCTGTCTCTGGTGGGGCAGTGGCTCTTCAGGACAGGGTTGTATCTATTTGGTGCTGCTCCATGCACATTGTGAGTAAGCAAGGCTAAAGGATTAGTTCTTCCTACATTTCTAGTCGGATAGGGTTCTTATTATTGTTTTATAAATGGGTTGACAACTGTGTGACTGTATCTACCTGAAATAACAAGTTCTTCTTATAAGATGAAGTTCTCTCAGTATCTTTCTTAGTGATGAGATTTGGTCACGATATCAGTTATTTGTACTGTAAGCATATGGAAGAGACTTGTTTTGTCCCCTCAGTAATATTTGAGTCCATTTCCCAAAGTTTTTGGATTGAGGAGTGAAAAAAATTCTGTATTTCTTGAGCATTCAGTGCTTCTAAGTCCTGGTCTAGGATAGCACGTCCTTGTTAGACCCTTATTTGGGTTCCCCAGCCCTGGCTTGTTTGAGAGCAGCCACAGCTGTGAACCATCTCTGTGTCAAGAACATCACACTGCACAAGGACGGGAACGCCAGATTTTCTCTCTGGGAATGCATTTCTCAGACTATTGTCTTTGTCCAGAACCAAGTCAGACTGTTTCAGTGGCACTGACCTTGCTCTTCCCCCTGGCAGGTGAGTGGCAGCGTGCTCAGTGTCTACAGCGGCGACTTTGGGAGTGTGGATGCCCAAGGAACTGTGGAATTTGCTCTAGACTACGATGAGAAGAACCGGGAGTTCCAGGTCCACGTGTCCCAGTGCAAGGACTTGGCTGTAGTGGATGAGAAGAAAGGCAGATCTGACCCGTGAGTGATGTTTTGGTGCCTTGTGACTTCTACATTGTTGAATTCTGTGTTCTGGAGGATTTTTATTTTCTTTAAATGTCATGGTTTCTTCCTTCCTGCTGCCTAACTGCTAATTACAGAGCTTGACGATGTGGGGCAATATCCAACTGGAGTTTGCTTCCTTTTCTAGGTATGTTAAAACTTACTTGCTCCCAGACAAAGCTAGGATGGGTAAGAGGAAAACGTCAGTGAAGAAGAGGACAGTGAATCCCATTTACAATGAGGTGTTACGGGTAAGAACAAACACACGCTCTGAAAACCTCTGTTGTAGTAGGCACCTCTATCAGGCAGGTCTGGAAAGATCCCGCCTTTTTGGCCAGATTCTTTTCCTGCCTCCTGCCAACACTGCACTGCTCTTCCCTGGGGTTTGGGAGGCCTGGGATGTTAAAGGTTGCTCTGCACCCCTCTGTGTGGCACCTGAGATTTCTCTGCCAAAACTGCACAGATCTTTGGATGCAATAGGGACCTGCAGTCAGAGCAAGGGCTGTTTGTCCTCCCCTTCCCTGGCACACAGTCATGAGGCATAGGACTAGTAAGAAAGTCTGCATTATGTGATCATACTCATCAAAGCATAGAGGATTATTTAACAATGCCCAGGCCTGTGTTAATAATTCTTGAAAGAATATTGGTTTTGCCCTGTGATGAATGGAGTGCCAGGTTTCCCTGTGCTCAGCAGAAAAGCTTTGTCAGGGTAGTAGTATTGCTACAGGACAAAAAAAGAGGTGCTCAGACTGAAGCCAGTCCATTGGTAGTGCATGTGTGGGGTGTGTTTGAGTGTCTCAGAGCTTATTCAAGCTTTTGAGTTTATTTTTGTTTGTGAAAGAAACAGAAGAAATAATTGAACAACCTGACTTCTTTTTCTTCCTCTAGTATAAAATAGAGAAAATGGTATTGCTGATCCAGAAATTAAATCTCTCTGTTTGGCACAATGATCCATTGGGACGTAACAGTTTTTTGGGAGAGATTGAAATAGACTTGGCCAGCTGGGACTGGAGCAACAGGAAACTCAACTGGTACCCGCTGAAGCCCCGAGTAAGTGTGTCTCAGCTGCAGTCCTGCTTTGTAGCCCAGCCCTGAAGCCTCGATGGTGGCAGAGGTCCGTCCTGACTCCTCTGAGGTCTTTGGGTGTGGTGGAGCAGAACAACCTGAACTGTACTAGGGAACAAGCCCTGGACACCTTAGTGCAGTTCAGTGCTTGGAACAGTGGCCTTCTCAGGTCTGTTTTGGTGACTGATCTGTAGGGACACTTTGATAAATATAACCTGACACTAATCACAGCAACTCTGACATGACTTTGCTGTTCTCTCCACTCACATGAAGACCATCCCTTAAAAACAGACAGCAGAGTGCTAGGTGAAGCAGCTGACATGCCTTGAGAGGTAAATATTCAGGTGCTACTGTTTGTAAAGCCTGTACAGCTTCCTGCATGCTTTTGGATTCACAGATCTGATTTGAGATCCCTTTTAAGCAAATAGAGGACATTTATCTTTCAGAACCAACATGCTTAATTATATCCAGCTGGACATGTCTGGAAGGGGGCAGCCTTGTACTCTGAATCCTCAGGCTTTTGGTTCTGAGAGACTGAGTTTGAGAACAAACCCACAGAGAAAGGAGCTGCCCTAAGAATGGGTTGCTCCAGCCATGGAAAATCAGAGTTTGTCCATCCGTGCTCTTCCACCGAAGTCAGAAGCTGTTTGCTTTGCTGTGTTTCATAATCCTTCATTTAGTCAGTCATAACTCTTTCTGTTTCAGAGCCTTTCTGCTGTTAATGGTGTGGATCATCGAGGAGTGATGAGTTTGTCCATTAAGTACGTCCCCCCTGGAAGCCTAGGTAAATGTGGTTCATGCATTAAGGACTACTGCTCGTGTGCAAACACACAGCTTGCAGTGCCTCATCTGCTTAGGGGCTGCTCAGAGAGCAATCTCATTAGAGCAAGATCTTGGAGATCAGCACAAAGGCACAGCCAGCAGTGTTTGACAGCACTGCCTGCAGCCTACATCTGATTTCCACATCTGGATTTACTGGGAAAGTGTTGGGGAGAGAGGAAGGGCTCAGCACCCTCCAACTCATCAGCTGTTATGAGCATGTGGGCACTGTAGGGTGCTGTGATTTGGTAGGAGCAGCACAGAACCCATCTTACTGTGGGGTAGGCACGAGGTTGGGTTGGCTCAGCAGTTCTTCTCTTTCCTGTCTGATCCAGCACTGGCAGGTTGTGTCAGGAGCCTCTGCAGCTGCAGGAGTGAGGGAGCTGGCTGCAGTGCTGAGACCCGCAGGGAGGGGCAGTGAGCACTGAGGAGCCCTGCGGGTCCCACGGGTCCCTGCAGAGCAGGCCTGTCATTCTGGGAGCTAGGGCTCCGACTGGCACGACAGCTTTTCTCTTCTCCTAAATGGCAGGGCCCAAGAATCCTCCCTCTGGCGAAGTTCACATTTGGGTCAAAGACGTCAAGGACCTGCTGCAGTTGCGTCCGTCCGGAGTTGACTCCTTTGTGAAGTGGTGAGTGCGTGAGCACGGTGCTGCTCCTGCTCTGTGCCCACACAAAGGGCTGGGTTTCCTGCTCTGTTCTCAGGCTCTCCAAGCTGTGCCTCCATACTGGAAAGCCTTTGTATTGCACTGGGAGAATTGTAGGGGAGAATTGCCCTTGTTATTCACCTGTGGCCAAACTAGGAAAGTCCTTGCTGTGATAAAGCTCTTGGTCAATGTTCAATGCTTCATGCTGTGTTTTTTCTCCTCTCCAAGCTATGTGCTTCCAGACACCAGTAAGAAGAGCTACCAAAAGACCCGAGTCATTAAGAGAGACACAAACCCTGTTTTCAATCACACCATTGTGTATGATGGCTTTCATACTGAGGATCTGAAGGATGCCTGTGTTGAACTCACTGTGTGGGATCATGAAAAGCTTACCAACCATTTCCTTGGAGGAATCAGGCTGGGCCTTGGGACAGGTGAGTATTTTCCTTTATATTAATTCAATACTGTTACCATGGTGCTGAGCCACAAGGTAAATTGGGAAGTTACAGAGTATTTTGCTGCTGGGGAGAAAGCAGGGATGGGGTGTCTCAGTAACTGGTACCTGCACTATGTCCTGGATGGATGGCCCTGGTACCATGGTAACAACCCTCTGTTCCCACATTTTCTGCCAACATCAGATCTGAGGTCTGGCAAAACTCAAGAATCTCCTTGGGTCTCTCAGGGCATTTTCCTGCTGTTACAGGAAAACAGGCTGCATGACCAACCAAACTCATATTGATGCTCCTCCCAGGAAAGAGTGCTGAGAGACGGACTGGAATGTCACACGGGACAGCACCACCTGGTGACTGTCCAGCCTTGAAGTGCTCTGGTAGAGATCTCACAGTGTTGCAGTCAAGGAGAAGTGTTCCTTGGGGGACAAGGCTCATGGTAGCTGAAGGTCTGCCTTGCAGCTGCACCTGTGGCTACTGGATTTGCCTGTTTGTTCTCTGTTTTCAACCTCTTAATGTCACCAGGAGGGTTGAGAACTCTCCAGAGGGAAGGGGCAAGAAGTATGAGACATAAAAATACCAAACCCAAAATTGGTTGTGATCTAAATTTAGACTTCTCTCTTATTTAAAAGTAATTGGCACCTGAAATTTTGGTTGAATTGGAATTGATGTACACACTTTTCTGCCATGGTATGTTTGATTCCTATAGAAATGAAACGAGCATTTTGATGAATGCTTCACCTTGTCCACAAGAAAATCTTTTAAACCAAGCCTTTAAGACCCTCTTTACCATTCAAAAAGGTGCAGAAAGGGCTTGAGCCCAATAATGCTTTCCTGGGTGTAGGTTATGTTTAGGGTTCTTGCATTTTATGGTTTTTGCAGTGACTTCATTCAGAACTGTGGTGTAGAAGGGGCATTTGCAGAAGAACAGGAGGTGCTCAGGGTGCAGCTTGCTGAGGGGGAGTCAGCAGCTTTTATGTTAAGACACTGCCTGCAGCAGTTACATCCCATTGAGTATTTTTGTACAGAGTGGGAACTCTTTGTGTAGCTCCCAAAGTTTTCTCATTCTTTACAGGTTTGAGCTACGGCATCTCTGTGGACTGGATGGACTCCACGCAGGAGGAGGTGGCCTTTTGGCAGGAGATGATGTTGGCTGCCAATGAATGGATCGAGGGGTTGCTGCCACTGCGCTCACTAGCAGGGAGGAAAAAGCTGAAATAACCCATCACTGGTGCCATAGAAATGCCCAGTGTGTTCATTAGAACTGAGAAACTTCCTGCACCAGGGAGAAAGAGACCATCCATGGGGCTGCAAGTGTCAGGGTGATAAGGCAATTAACGGGCATCACCTTGGAGGTGTTCGTGTTCAGTACTGAGCCCCTGACGGGGGACATGGGAGATGCCAAACTGATGCTATATACGTGATTTTGACCAAGAAGAAACTTAATTTGCCTTTTTGTTTAATCGTTTATGTATTCAGCGTATTGGAATTCCATTAAGCTCTGGGAACACTGGCAGAAGGAAAAGGAGATACGGATACTTTTATTTTTTTTATTGTTTCTTGTGTCATTTTTTCCCGTGCACAGATGTAGTTGTATTGAAGCAGCAGCATGGTATTATTCATACTCCCTGCAAGGGGTACACTTTGTACTTGGTGTACAATTGCTCCAAGTCACCAG
This sequence comes from Platysteira castanea, assembly GCA_013397175.1. Classification (NCBI taxonomy): domain Eukaryota; kingdom Metazoa; phylum Chordata; class Aves; order Passeriformes; genus Platysteira; species Platysteira castanea. Next base: position 28,585 of record VYXC01006772.1, on the reverse strand, counting down.
CACAGTTTGAGAACGGGAGCTTTGCACTTGTCACTGGTGGTAACACCTCTTTAACGTGGGGAAAATTGAGTTCCAGGGTGCATCTAAAGAAAGAGAGGACTATTTGCAGCAGAAAATGAAGCAGCCTGAGGAGGATGACAATGAGGAATTTGATACATTAATTTCTTTCTGCTTTAATCTGAAAGAGTCCAGAGATGGTCGTACAGCTAGTGGGATTTTGCAAGCGGGGGCTGTTTTCCTGGCTTTCCCACAGGCTTCCTCAGTGACCTCAAGCAAGTTTCTTTGTGAAAAGAGAGTTTGAGTGCAATATAAACTAAAGTGTTTGCCCAAATGTAAAATATGGTTACACTGCTAATGGGCCTAATCACACTTTTGCAATGCCTTGTGTGCAAAACATTTCAGTATGAACTAATGAGGTAGGAGACAGTCTCACGTCAGCCTGGCACCACGGGTCAGGGGTGAAAGGTGAAAACCACACTGGAATGCAAGAGATACTGGGAGCTGCTGGGAGAGGTAAGCAGGGAATGAGTGAATGTGAAGGGAGCGCAGAGCTGCAGTTTCCTGGGGGTCTCCTGCCTCTGCCCTCCCCTGCTGCCCCTCTAGTCTTCTTTTCACCTGATGCCTGTTAGTGAGTTGTCTGTGTCTGGAACTTCCCTTTTGCCAGTAGCTTGCAAAAAAACCTTGCATCTGGCACGTTGACTGTGGTGGAGTGGTGTTGCGAATACCTTTTGAATTGCAGCTTTGTAATTTCTATTTTGGATGTACATATTGTGATTAAATAGAATGTTTTTCTTTAGTCATCAGTTTGTCTTCTTGTACCTATTTTTATCATGCTCTAAATAACAAAAAAAGCAAGAAAAGGAGGTGTTAAATTTTGTTGTGTCAAAATGAAGCATTTTTGCCAAAGGGCAAGTGGAGTATCGTGAAGAAATATTTTTTATAACTATCCCACTTTAGATTTTGGCTGTCTGATTATTCTGATATTCTTCTTCAATGAGTTGAATTTATTCAACTCAAGCCTAATGTGAATTTTCAGCTTAGCAAAGATGGTTGTAAATAAATTAATGGAAAAATGTACACTTGGAGTAACAAGACTTTTTCTTTAAATGGAAACATTTGGGGGATAATCAGCAGCTTTCATGTGAAAAAATAAAGAATTAAAGTGATTTTGCAGTTGGAAAAATACAATACTTGGAAATATACCAAACATGGTAATAAAAGCACTAAAAGAGTCCACAGAACAACAGAATTAAGCAATGACTGTCTAATGAAGGAGCTGATACATCTGTAACATGTTAGCCCAAAAATTCTTTGAACGGGCTCCAGCCTCACATGTTTTGTTCACCAGGATTTGGTCATTTATTACCTTTGTGGGATAAAATAACAATACTGGGCCTAAGTTGAGAGTATTCAAAATATTACCTTTAGCTTAGGTGCTGAACATGTGAATATTTATACATTTGTATACCTTACCTACTGCGAGGAGCCCTGCTCATGGGGTGGGTGGTGGCTGGTGGCTTGTGGCAGTGAAGGTACCCATGGTACTGCTGCTTTCCTCCCGGGTGCTTCCCTGTCCACAGGGATTGGGATGTTCCTGGGGCGGAATTTCTGCTGTGGCTGGGACAGTGGTTGGTAATGCCAGGGGCTCTGTCTCAGGCAGGTCCCGGTCTCTTCCTGGTGGGCTGAGCTGATTCCTCTCCATCATGAAAGGAGAGTTAACCCACCTCCTCCTCCTCATGCAGCATTAGCACATGGCAGTGTTGCCAAAAGTGCTGTTTGCATCAATGGAGCTGGAAATGGTTCTGTTGGTGTTTCAGAAAATTAACATCTTTTTCATTGGTGGTGCCAGTAAGGGGAGGAAAAGGGGGTCAGTGGGCCAGTTGATCCCAGCAGAGTTACTTTTATGAACTTGGCATGGGACTTCGTGAGACTATTTTTGTATTCAGAATCCATTGAGGATTTTTTTGTTAATCTTTTGCTGGCTTGTTTATTTAAATTAAGCCCTGATTAACTTAAGAAGCTTTCTTTGGCATTTAATAGTTTATCAGAGTAAAAGATTACACTGCCAAACCACACACAATTTTGTCACACAGCGGATTCTGAGGCAGTAAAATTTGCTATGCTCTCTCTGTTTCACTTACAGCACAGAAAGCACTTTATCATAAAATGATTTAAGGCACATTTATTGCCAGTGTCCTGTGGCGGAGCAGAGGATCTTGTGGCTGTAAGGTTAATGGCCTGTTTGCATGTGGTTTACAATGCTGACATTTGTTGTCTGTGAATGCTGAACCTAACAGAGACTCTGCCCTGTAGGTGTGTGGTGATGGCGATGAGAGTGGGGTTGTAACTGTCTGATTTATATAAATTTTTCTTGGAAATCTTCCAGGATTTAAAAAAAAAAACAAAAAACAAAAAAACAACCAAAAAACAACAGACTAAAAGCAAAATTCTAGAAAGTATTTCTGCCTCCTCAGGCAAATATAATGTGTGGCCCATGGCCATTCAAAATTATTCATATTACAGGTACCAGAAACTATTGAAAATAGTTTAGAAGCTAACTAAAGAAGAGAAAGAAAGAATTGTTGAATCTTGAATGAGTGTCTCAGCAGAGATGGAAAGAAGTGACTGAATTAATTATCCATTACTAAATATTAGCCTAGCTTTATCCTTCACCAAGGCAGGGGAAAAAATGAAGTACTGTAGAGATTTGGAGAAAAAAAACCCCACTGGCTAAATAAACCCTTGTAATAATGTGATCTGTTGAAATTAAAAAATGCTGTATTTTTGCAGACTTGTTAAATCAAAAAATGTATCAAATAGACGTGTATCAAAAACTGAATAAATACATTTCTGATCCTGATAACTAAGCATGAGCATATTCAGCAGCAGGTTTGATTATTTGTTTTAGTTGTCTGGTTTATACTTGAAGATTTTTCATGGCTCAATCCTTTTCTTTTCCACCTGGTTACTTTGCACCCTCAGGTGTTAGAGGGGATCCCTGAGAGCAGATGTCCCTCTGAGCACTGTCCCAGAGGTTGTCAGCAGAAATTGGGAAGCTCACTGTGAAGCCCCATGCAAGATCAGTGCTTGCACAGATGTGCAAGGTACGTGTTCCTGGAGCTCCCAGCAACATTGCTGCTGCACGAGATCCACTGACCACTGGAGAGCCCTTGAAACAGAAATCCCTTCCCACGGGGTCAGCCAGGAGCAGCCACTGCTTCCCAGGGGATGCAGTTTTTGGGAGGTTCCTGGCTCTGACACAAGGAGCAGCTCTGCCAGGGTAAAGTTTGTGAGGCTGCAGGAGGACTCGGAGTGTTTTGGGACAGCAGGACCAGTTCCTGGCCTGTCCTGAGCAGGAGATAGTTGATTTGGAGCAATGAGGTTTGAGCAACGGTGGGCACCTCCAGAGTGGCCATTCCCACTTTCAGGGTGTTTGCCACCCTCCCCCACACTTCTGAACATGGTTGGTTGGTTGGTTGGTTGGTTGGTTGGTTGGAAGGTGCAAAAACTGAGCATCGGTCTCCAGAAGGCCCGTGGAGAAATTACTATAAATGGTTTCTATGATATTTTCTTCTGAGAGAGGGATGGGAATGATGGAGAGCTGGATATATCTCCTTCAGGAGCCCTACAGGAGTCTGGCAGCCCCAAACCAGTCTCCTTTTCATTTTGCATTAATTTCCTATTCAGTCAGCTTAAATGCCTCATCTCAAATAGTAAAGTCTGAATGAAGGGTGAAGCTGTCAGCAGGCTGCAGCATCCTAGAAGGAGTGGAAAAACACAAACAGGAACAGGAGCTGAGCTTGCCAGGTTTGCTGGTCTCACCAGGTTCATGCTTGAGGGCTCCAGTAAATATTCCTGCTGAAAAGGGGCTGATGTTCAGTCATTGCCCTGCAAGTGACCTGAAATATGTGCTCGCTTAAGCAGGCAGATATTTCCTTTTAAAAATGTTGTAAAATCATATTATGGTAGAACTTGTCTCTGGGCTGTGGCAATTCAGCCTCTGTTGTGGACCCAAACTAGCTAAACCAGCCCTGCTTTAGGTTGCTTTAGGAGGAAAGGAAGGAATCCTGTGCATGAAGGCATGTCTGTGGGTCAGTTTTCCTTTTTTTCCAGGACTGCCGTCAGGATTTAGTCAATTACTTGGCATCCTGTATATAAAAAATGGAAACTACACAACACCATAGAGCCACAAGTCCTACCCCCTGCAGCACCTTAAAGACCCCCACAACTAATCCTCAACAGGCGTGGCAGCTTCTGATGAAAAGGCACGTGTTCAGCAGGGCTGACAGAGCGACTGCAGGAGTGCTTTGCCTTTTCCCTACAGACCAGCCTGTGCTGCTGCTAAACTTGAGACGCTACCAGCAGGAACAGAAATCAGATTTCATGCATCTAACAACCCATAATACCATTACAGTAGTTGTTAACAATCCAAAGTAGCTCTTGAGCTGTAAGCAAGCAGTCTGAGCTCTGGACTCAGAGGGGAAGCCAGGGAGCTGTTTTCTGGCAGTGTAAGTAGCTCAGACACCCACTTTATAACAAGAAAAATCACAATAACCTCTTTCCCTTCCCTCCTCTCTCTCTACCACTCACCATACTAATTTATCCTGATTGTAATGGCTTTTATTTGCTCTAAGCAGATCCTGTTCCCTTCCTAGAAGAACAGCTACAAGGACATAATATTCCCAGTGGAGGATCTGTGCTAGGATTCAGGCAGACTCAGGCAGATAGAATGATCTCTTGATGGGAGGCCCCCTTTTCGATCAGCCAGCCCAAGACCATTTTAATGTGATCGTAATCTGAAATAAGACACCAGGAGCTGCATCTGGAGTGAGCCCTCTCGTGATAATGAGCTGACGTGTAATTTATTGTCACAGGGAAATGTTTTGAAAATGTTTTATATCTCTTTAAAAGCCCAGCTGACTTGCTTGTATGTGCCTGCTTTTGGGGCTGGAGGCTGTGTCATGGGTGCTGAGTGGCAGCAGAGGGTGGCTCTGCCACTTGCAGGGACGCAGGGACAACCTCATCCTCTGTACACATCCACCCATGTGGGTCACACTGGATGAGAGTTTAATCTTCCCTGTCCATTCCGGCTGCCAAGCAGATGCTAACGCTGCTCTGGAGCACTGATACTCAAGAGGGTTCTCTGGTTATTTCTGAAGTTTCTCTGCACTTGTGTCTCTCTCACATTCTCCCGCTGTCGTGGATCCTGGCTGGCTTTGCAGCCCCGTCTCTGTGCTGTTGTTGAGCTCCTTGTGAGGAGGCAGAGCCTCCTGCTCAGGGCATGGGGCAACTGAAGCTGAAGCCTGGCAGCTGCTCTGTGCTGGGCCCTTTGTTCCTCTGCGGCCAAGGGGGAGACAAGTGGTGGTGGAGGATGGTTCCTCCCATCAAGCTGAGAGGGATAAATAGCTCTCAAGATGTTCCTGCCTCTCTCAGCTGGGTACAGAAGGAGCCTGGGCACCTAGTTTGAGAGAGTCATTTAGGTAATGCGTTCCTATATTGATGGGCGCCCATTAATGGGACAGCCAGCATCGCTCAGCCAGGACTCTCTCTATCAAGCCTGTGTCTGCTTTACTCCTTTTGTTTTGATTGTTGTGACACTGGGGAACCGGTGGCAGCTCTGCAGGAAGCCACGCCTGGAGCCCCGGCCAGCATGCCTGGAGCTGCCTTGGTGGGCAGTGCTCACCCCCTTGTGCACTAGAAGCATTTTGCCGACAGGGGCGTGTTTGGGGAGGGAGAACAGACAAGTTTCCTGGGGACAGGGGCTGCCAGTCTGCCAGAGAACTCCACCTCTCCAAAAGGCACTTTAGCCCAGCCAAAAGCCAAGGTGGGACAGAAGCTACACCGTGTGCCTCCTGGCATTCAGCCCTGTTTGCTCTCCCCTCCTGCTACTGCTGCTGGAGGCTTGGCTGTCACCTCATCACAAAGTCCTAAATTATGCTCCCAGTGCCTGCTGTCAGCTGGGCTGTCAGTTCCAGAGCACTGTGTGGTGCCCTTGACTTCACGCTTGTCTGCACCACCCCGACTAACTGTGGGCATCATATAAATAATAAACATTAATTCGCCTTAATACCTTCCCTCTGTACTGGGTTTTACAGCAACACAGTCAGCCATAGGTCATGGGTGCAATCACATCCCTGTCAACAATGTAATCTGTCTCCATGTCACATCTGGACAGGCCTAATTTAACAGGGGTGTTTTTCAGAACTACCTAATAAATTGTGTGCTCCATGTGGTTACCCAGCCCTGCTCTCAGCACTCCCATCACCCTGGTGTGTGGCCTGTGACAGTTTTCAGTGACTGGTCTCTGGCCTGTTTGGTCCTGGAGGGACTCAGGGCTCTGCTTGGGTGCAGTTTATCTCTGCAACAACGAGCAGCTCTACTGTGAGTGTGGCTGGGATATAATACCTGCAAGGGCCAGGGATGACAGCAGGTGGTTGTGGGTGCTCCAGTTCACAGAGTGTTGTGATCACTGCCTGTCCCAGGCTGGGGCACAGACACGGGCTGCCTCACAGAACTCCTGTGCAGCCAGACCTGCAGTGAGGGATTGTGGCTGATTGATTGTTTTTGTATCCTTGGAAACTGAAAGGGCATTAAAATTGCATGGTGTGTGCCGTACTGATGCACTCTGCTCCCTGTAGTGCAGCTTTGGGCTTGGAGATGGCTTCAGGCTCCAGCCGAGGGCTGTAAAGGGCACTGGTACAGGAGAAAAGCTAAGCTACAACTGAACACCAAACTACTTAGAGGGAATACTATCTATTTACAGGGAATCCAACCAAGGCCAGGTTGGATGGGCCTTTGAGCAACCCGGTTTCGAGGAAGGTCTTCCTGCACATGGCAGGGGTTTGGAACTGGATGAGCTTTAATGTCCCTTCCAACCCAAACCATTCCCTGATTCTGTGAAGTACCTCTGTGAACTGCAGTGCAGAGGTCCAGGAAGGTGTCTGGCTCTGAGACATCCCTGACCACAGCTCAGTACCTTCTCTGTTTTGTTTTGCACATCAGAGCTCCTGCCCAAGAGGAGTTGCCTACCTCGAGACCATCCTGCCCCAGCCATAGGGACTGCTGAGGCCAGGGCCAGGCCCTAATGTGGAGTTCCTGCCACTTGGAGCACGCACAGCAATCACCACCCACCAGCCTGAGGAACAGGGCTTGCAAAAAGCCCAAGCATCTGCTTAGGGTTTCATCATCTAACACTAAAAGGGAGTGAATATAATCCCTCTGGGATAGAGACTACAGGGAGCACAGGGGAGCAAGGGAGTCGTTCTCCAGCCTTTGCCTCATTTTGTCTCAGCTTTTATGCCTCAAAATAAATTTACTAAATAAGAAATACTTGCTCCAGTGGCTGATGTGTGGATGTCTGTCACCTAGTGCAAGGTGTGCACAGAGCCCTTGGGAAGGGCTGTCACCCATGTTTGGCTGTACACAGCACAGGGTGTAGGGCAGTGCTGCCAACACAGGAGCTCCTCTTGGCTTCCCAACGCGGTGCTGGCTGCTGGAGTCCTACAGGTGCTGCCAGCAGGTGAGAGAGCTCTGGGAGCAGCCATGCCCTCAGCTGTGCTCAGGTGGCTCTCAGGCAGCTCCCCGGCACTACCAGCTCTGAGGGGAAAGGGGCTTCTCTGGAATCATCCCCAGGCCCATGGGAAGGAGCACTGAAGAGCTGTCCCCAGGTCCGGGACCACCATCAGCCCACGGGGGCTGTTCTGAGTGCTGCTGTCAGCGCACACACTCCCACAGTGTCTCACCAGCACCTGCCATCCTGCCCTCAGCCAACAAACCTCCTTTTGCATCGAATCTGGGTTACTATCTCTCAGACACCAGATTTTCCATTTTCTAAAACAGTACCAGAGCAAAGGCTCTCCCAGGATCTCATTTGCTCCTACCTTCTCACTTGCTGCTAATTAATACCATGGCTGCCTAGTCATGCAGCGGGTGTTCATCTTTATGCATGCGCTCAGAGAGGGTGAACATAATATCTGCATCACGGGGTCCTGCAGATTGATTTTCTGGGGAAGACAGGTCCCTGATGCTCCAGGAATTCCTCTAGCTATGACAGGATCTGCTGGGCACCTTCGTGGTCTCCTCAGCTCTGCACAGCCCTGCAAGTCAAGGTGCTCTGGCTGCTCCTTGTCGAAGCTCACACCCATGCCAGGAAATGTCCACTGTCACTGTGCCTTGAGCTGCTCCTGGAGATGCTGCTGGTGGGTGACTTGCAGAGTGTTACTGAGTGCCCTGTGCCTCCTTGGGCACAGTCAGACCCGTGGAAGAAAGGGAATGGGGCAACTGTGTGTGAGTGCATGGGGAGGAGAGAAAAACAGTGAAGAGAAACCACAAGTGGTTGTGGGCTTCAACTAATGGGCATCGAGTACTCAGAAATCATTCAGTAAAGTGCACCAGATCCTCACAAAGCCTTGCTGGCAATGAGTCACTGGTTAATGTACCACTAACTTGGATTTATAGGTTTAATATTTTTCTGTTGCTCTGTTGCTCTTGCTGTGTAGATTGCTTCATCCATTTTCTTTCCCGTCCTGAGGTACATTAAAGTAGGATCTTTTGGGGTCGTTATTTTTTAATAAATAGATTATATTTCAAAGAATATTGAAAAAGTTCCTTGCCATTTATTCCTCAAGACTTGAAATGGTCTCTCTAATGTCCTAGTCCAATTTACAAGGTGGCTGTCTCATGCCTATATAAACGTCCTTTTCCTGAGGACCTAATGAATATAACAGCCACTGTCAATGCATTTGTTTCAATAGTGATCATGCAGGAGGAGTGTTTAATGAAACCATCTTCATTTTAAAAAAACCACCAACACATTCATAAATTTTTAAAAAGTGTCAATATTCCTCCTTTTTTTATGTCTGACTGAATACAGACACTTTACTCACTGTTTTTAATAATATCCATGTCAATTTTCTCTTCCAGAGATAAAAACTTTGCTCTGGCAAGAGTTTTAAAAGTAGGTGCTCAAACTCAGCCATATCCCATGGAGCCAGGGGAGAGTGGCTGTGTGCTGCCATAGCGGTGACACTCCCTGTTTGGGACGGGCTGGGCAGAACTCGGACTGACAGTCGGACGTGTCTTGCACTGCTGGATGTTCATGGCCACTCGGACTCCTGAACGCTGCACTTCTCCCTGCGGAGCCCGGAACCTACTCGAGCAAAGTGAGGGAAAGTGGATTTAAGACTTGTGGTATTTAAGTTGCTGGGTATTTACTGTCTGTAATTATTAATTTTTGAGACTGTACACACATCATATGTACACACACTACATATATGTGTGTGTGTGTGTATGTGTATACATATATATATATATATACACACACACATACACGGACACACAGGTATGTGTGAGCATGTGTATTTGTTGGGTTTCGTGAGTAAGACGCCTTCCTGTTACCATTGTCTCTTTCCAGACGGGCTGGTGCGGTGCAGGTGACCCTGGGGCGGTGCAGAGGCTCTCCAGAAGTGTCAGGAGCACTTGGCTGCTCCGCTAGACTTCAATGGGAACGAAGCCCCCGATGCAGTAGTGAGGAGCCTGAATCTCTCCCGAAATGAGACTCGGGTTTAAAACACAGAAAGGTGCTGCGCACCCTGCTCGACCTCCCTTTACCTTGGCGAAGCGCTGAGGAAGATGAGCACAGCACAGCACCCCCCGGCCCCGGGGCTCCCCCCGGCCGCCGGGCATCCCTTCAGTCCCGGGGATCCCTCCGTT
>VYXC01006772.1:0-18721 GCA_013397175.1 Platysteira castanea | reverse complement strand
GGAGGCGATCTGGCTGTACCAGTTCCGCCTGATCGTCATCGGCGACTCCACCGTGGGCAAGTCCTGCCTCATCCGCCGCTTCACCGAGGGGCGCTTCGCCCAGATCTCCGACCCCACGGTGGGCGTGGATTTCTTCTCCAGGCTGGTGGAGATCGAGCCTGGCAAGAGGATCAAGCTGCAGATCTGGGACACGGCCGGGCAGGAGCGGTTCCGGTGAGACCCGCGGCACGGGGCCGGGGGCTGCGGGCCGGGCCCCAGCTTGGGCGGGGGGCCCGCGGCCGGGTGAGGCGTGTGGAAACGAGACAAAGAAGAGTCAAATTGGCACCTTTTGTGCCCCTCCTCCCCCCGTTTCGTGTGTCCCTGGGATCCGTGTCCACCCCAAACGGCCGCATGCAGGTGTGCGGGATGTGCAGGTGTGGATGTCGAGGAGCGGCCCCGCTGCCGCTGGGGAGGGGACGAGGCCCGAGGCAGCGCTGGGTCCGCGTTTTACCAGCCGGGAGGTGTCCGTGCATCAGCGGATGCAGCTGGCAGGGAAAGCGCCTGCTCCCCCCGGTGCGGAGGCAGTGACCAGGATGTTTCACAGCCGAACACTTACGCTGAGGCTCGCGAAATGCGGTGGAATATGTGTTTTGGTGCTGTGCTGCGACAGCAGAGCCGAGCTCTCCGCAGGACAGAGAAAGGTCGGGACAAACCCTTGGCTGTGGCTGTGCAGGGATGACAGGTGCTTTTTGGAGAGTGCCACGCCGAGCGCGGCATGGGCACAGACAATTTGGGACCTTAAGCAACAGTAAATAAGCCTCGATGAAGAAAATAAAGGCAGCATGTGGGACTGTGCCAAGTTTCCCACAGGACTGTATGGGGAAAACAGCAGCCCTGGTTGGAGCAGGCTCGATCCCAGCCAGAGAGGCTCAGACCTGCTGCTCAGACAGTGCTCATTTGGAAGGGGTGTGAGTGTACCCGCAGCTCCTGGCCTCCTGTTTGCTTTTTCATGTGCCATTTAACCCTCATCCGTTCTTCCATCCTGCTCCCTCTAGGATCACTTCCTGTGTTCCACATCTCTGTGCAGCATCACGGAGCTTCTACTTCTGTGTTGTAATGACTTGCCTGAGGAATGTTTTGTTTCATTCAGTAGATGGAAACTCCCCTACCCCCACCCCTCTCACCACCTTCCCTCACATCTGTGGCACTGGCATCTGGCCCAGGATGTGCAGTAGCTGGTCCTTATCCACTGACAGGTTTTTCCTTTGCTACCTTGAAGCCTTGCAGGCGAGGAGCTGGTGCTTTATTCTGCTGAGAGAGGAGGTGCTTTAGCTTGCAGTTGCATCAGCTTCCAGCTTTGGCTTTCTGGCTGAGGTCTGTAGAAAACACACCTAAGTGCCGTCCTCTGTTCCTGCCTTTGCTGTGAAGAGCAAGAGCTGTCGGATGGCTTCAGTTTCCTTTCTTTTACACATTAGGAAGTTCGGGGCCCTGGAGGCTGCTTGCTCTCGGTGCTGGGGGCTGACCCGGCCCGGCACTCGGGTTGTCAGCATGATGAGCAGGCGACCTTCAGCGCAAGGGCAGCTGCACTGCTGCGGTGGGCAGCAGCCTGCAAAGGCAGGAAGAGTGCAAGGGGCAGGAATGGTCAGTGACATTAAAAAAACCCATTGTGCAGCTTTGAAATGCCCTTGCCAAAATGCAGACTTGAATTCCCAATGTGAAAAGCTGAAGGGAAATGAACAGACCCGGGGGCCTTTATGGTGCACTCTGAAATGTGAAAAAAAATAAGGTAAAAGGTCTGGTTTGTGTTTATCCCTTTCAAATCACTCTAAGCCCTGTGGCAAATTATGCCCCATGAAGACAACTCTTGGGCTCCTCCTACAAGGTATATTTCTTGACCAGAAACAAGAATTAGCTGTTACTGGAATAAGCCAAAGCCCCTTGGACTTGTCATAGGCAAGAAGCACAGTGGAGCAGGTGCTCTCCTGAAACCTTAAACTTTGTCATTCGTCAAACACAGGGAATTTCTTAAGAGGAAAATCCATAAAAATGAGCTTCCCTTTTCCAGAATTGTCTGATTTGTGCATTTCCAGTCTGCTTTGCATAGTTTAACAGCTGCCTCATGAGGACAAAACCACTGTAGTTATTTTGAAAACACCTTGGCATTCTCTGAGCAGCAGCTGTGTTACATTTTTGCTCTTCCTCACCCCCTGTTGTGAGCTCTTTCACACTCCATAAATTAGTAGCAAGTTTTGTGCAGTCAAGGCTTAAATTACAGTTAGTCGTGTGCCACTATTTTGCCAGACCAGGCTCCAAAACATGCTGCCTGGGGCAGTGTTGAGGCTGCTTTGAAGCTGTAGAAGAGCAGGGCCCAGTTCCCGGATCCAGCAGGTTTTGCCCATCTCTGGTTGCTCAGATACTGCTATTTCCTTGTCTGAAACGTGATATTGTGTAATGCTAGCAAAAGCCAAAGCCTGTGCAGCCCTCGCTCCCTGGAACCGTGTCCCACCACCTACAGAAGAGCTGTTTCCTTCCAGCCAGCAGCTCCCCCTTGGCTGAGAGGGAAATACTTGAACAAACAGGCACAGATCCTGAGTGCAGGAGTCCCCACCATAGGTACAGAGCAGAGAACAGTTCCCAGACAGAGACGTTGCCTTTATGTTAAAACTTGGCCAAAATAGGTGCAAATCCCTGTCCTGCTCTGCATCAGTGTGTGAGCATGGCAGGAGGAGGGAAGGTAGAAATCTCAGAAGGGAATTGGGGAGGGATGTGCAGCATGAAGGCAATATACTTTCCCTCCTGCAGATCAGTGAGGAAAATAGTTGTGGAAAAGGCTTTAAGAAAAGGCACTGAGACCTTCACCTAGTTTTACCTTGAAGCAGCGTTCAGCTTAGATCCTGTCATGTCTTTCAGAAGTACCTGAGGCATTGTTGTTGCTGGCAGGAGGAGCCAGGGCTGATGGCATGGAACACAAGGGAGAAGCAGAAATGTCTGTGACAGTGTGGGGGTGAATTCAAAGTGCCAATATCTGTTTGCAGCTGGCCAGATAGCAAAAGGCAGATCTAATTCCCTCAGTGCCAAATGTGCAGAGTGACTATTGTCCCTTAGCCAAACAATTGGAGAGGAGAAATGATCCAAACACAGCCAACTATGTTTTTTCCCTGCTTCTGGCTTTCTTCAGTTTTGTCTCTGAATTTTCACCCATCACTGTATTTCTGTTGATAAAAAAATTCTTGAAAACTCTGGTTCATCCTTTCTTGGGGCAATTTTGACAGATACAGACACTACAGGACCAAACAGCACCTAACAACAGTTTTGCATGGCCAAAAACAAACTTGTCCTAAGGTAAAAATAAAGCAGTGCTTATATTACTCTGGCAAGAAAAGTTCAGGCCTGAGCGTGAGTTCCTCCAGGGATTGAAATCGATCATTGCTTCTGGATTTAGAGCGAATCCGTGACTTGCAGAAACACCACTGATAATCAGCTTCTTGGTTTTCCCTTGTGTACAGTCACTGAACTGTAGCTGTCCTCAGCCTCATGGCCTCAGCTTTGCTGCATCGCCCCGTGTTTGCTGGTTTCCTGTGCTGCTTCTAACTGCCTTGGGCTGGCCTGGCTCAGAAGAGCTGCGGGAAATGTGCTCTGTTTCCCAGCCTGCAGCTCCGAGGTCTTTTTTGGTGACTGTTAACTTTTTGTCAGTATTTGGCAGGAATGCGACCAATGCTACTGCAGATTGTCCATGGAAGCTTTTGTATCATTTTGCTGTTTCTTGAGAGGTCATATGGACTGCTCCTGTCAGCGCCACTAACAGGAACAGTGTCCTATCACTGCAATGTCACTTTAATCCAGTGGTGTAGTGGGAGAAGGTGTAGGTGTAGGGTGGATATCCCTGTGCCAAGGCCCTGGATATATGGAGGGGAGCTACAACCCCATGGTCAACCTTCCAAATCTCTGACCTCCTGCTTTTATGTGTCTGTCAGAGAGTAGGTGTTTGGTTTCATTTGAATCCTTTGATTTGTCACAGTGCTTCTAAACCAGTGGGTTAGATGAAGTGTCCACAGAACTGACATGGTGGGGGGTGGAACTCAACAGCCAGGGGCATACAGAAGTCCATGAGAGAAAAAAGTGGTGGTGGGGATTTTGAACAGAGCCATAATAAATCAGTGGGGCAGTTACCCAAGCGTGGAATCTTTAAGCCAAGATAAATTTTCCTTTTGAATGACAAGCTCTACAGAGCACAAGCCTAAAGTCCTAAGACATTGCCTGAATGGCCTTCTCTAGCCCCGTGTTCTGCAGGGTAGACAGGGTGGTGGTAATGCTGCTTTCTTAAAGAACATAGGTTCAGACAACTGTAACTTAACCCTGTTGTGGCTCCTTGGCTTGCAGGTCCATCACCAGAGCCTACTACAGGAACTCGGTTGGAGGACTCCTCCTCTTTGACATTACAAACCGCAGGTCTTTCCAGAACGTCCATGAGTGGCTGGAGGAGACCAAGGTGCACGTCCAGCCATACCAGATCGTCTTTGTTCTGGTAGGTCACAAGTGTGACCTTGACACACAGCGGCAAGTGACCAGGCACGAGGCGGAGAAACTGGCTGCTGCCTATGGTATGAAGTACATTGAGACCTCAGCTCGGGATGCCATTAACGTGGAGAAGGCCTTCACTGATCTGACTCGTGATATATACGAGCTGGTGAAAAGGGGGGACATTTCCATCCAGGAGGGATGGGAAGGGGTAAAGAGCGGGTTTGTCCCAAACGTAGTGCACTCTTCAGAAGAAGTGGTGAAATCAGATAGGCGGTGCTTGTGCTGAGCTCCTCTAGTGAGGCAAGTGGTGATGAACTCTACTAACCAGATGTACTTTACTAAGTGAACTCAGTGTGACAGAAGGGAGAGCAACACTCCCGTTGTGAACAGCCTCCCACATTGTTTTGGACACCAGAGCAGACCCTGGAAAGAAATGTTCTGTTCCAAATAACCTTACAGAACTGGGGGCTACAAACCTGAAGGAGAGTGAGTGAGGGTGCATGTGGATGTTGTAAGGAGACAGGAAGCAGAAATGAGGGGCTGCACAACACAGGAGAGAGTATACAGAGCTGAATGGGCTGGTACATGCCAGGGTACTGTACATGTCTTCTTTTAAGTAAATCCAGAGCTCCCTGCTGGCTTTTGGAGCCACAGGATGGATACTCAGTCATATGACAAACGGGCAGACAGAGAGAAGACAGGAGGGCATCTTGGTTTGTGTCAGCTGTTTCTTTCCAGGAAGGTCTAAAGGCAGCACAGATACCATTTCCTCATAAGGTCAGTTCCACAGGAGAGGCTTACTGACATGGTATGCACACTTCTGAATTTTCTTTCTTATGTTCTTGAACCTAGGTTGATAGCAAAGAATATTTTGTGGGATTTAAAGAGGAAAACAGTAGTTATTTGATTGGTAATTAAAAATTAAATTATCCCTCCCTTAACATGCTTTTCTTGCTGTGCTGAACCAGGACTCTAAGTGGCAACTCTTGCTGCAGTAGGGATTATTCAATACAATTTTTACTTATTTACTGGGTGGGTGAGTACCTTGAAAGCACCACAAGTTCAGGGCTTTCCAGTAGAATTAAGTGATCAAGAGCATAAAGAGAGAACCATATCCTCAGGTGTTATGTCTTAAGGCTGGGGTGTTGCAGCCAGGTGGGACACACCAACATTTATGTCTCAGTAACAGTGCTGTGCTGACCTTACCAGCCAGGTCACAAGGAGGAATGGAAAGGGGGGGAGGAAAAAAACAAACCCAACAAAATAGAAAACTTGAAAAGCTTAACTCAGGTGCATCAGACATCCTAAAAGGTGAGATTTGCTCTTTAAGACGTTAAATAGCATTGAAAGCAACAGCTTCCATTGGTACTTTCTGCTGTTAAAGTGTCATTTTCTGTCTTGACCTCTGTGGAAGAGAACTGGCACTGGGAAGGTGGAACACACAGCAGGAGTGTCTGAGCAGGTGGAAAGGAAAGCCTCAAGACACACTTGAGTAAAATTTGCTTTCCTCCATGTTTCAGTTTGACAAAAGAGGATCCGTCTCAGGTTGGCCATCATGGGATGGCAGCCGTTTCACAAAACCTGTATGTAGGTGGATGTTTTTGGGAATGCCATTCACCACTTAGAAGCTTTGCTTCTACCAAGTTTTAACCCAAGCTTTTGAAGTGCAATGGGGTGCCTGGGCTCCTGTAGCAAATTAGGGAAGTTCAGCCAATTGAAAGCAAACAAACAAAACTATAGTAACTTTTTAACTTGTGTTTGAGAGCTTTATACACCAAACTGCAATGGGCAGGAGCGGGGGATTAGGTAAAAGCCACAGGAGGCATCTAGTGTTTATTTTAGTTCTCTGAATAGAGAAAAAGAAAGTATTTGTTCCAGCTTTTTAATCTGCCCCATCTACAGAAATACGGGTCTTGATTGCTGTTGAGTTCAGACTGTTTCTCCTTCTGAACCCGTTCTCACAGTTTGCAGCAGCACATGGGCAGGTCTGTATTAAGAAAAAAAACCTGTGGTTTCCATACTGAAGCTGTAAAAAAACCCCAAACCCACAGCAAACCCAACTGAACAACCCAAACCCTGAACACTTTTGTTTTCAGTGTTCTAGGAACAATTTCAGTTCCTGGGCTCTGCAGGGAAGCAGCAGCACTGCACCTGCTGGGAGGGCACAGGGAGCAAATGCCAGGAAGGGGGGTGGCAGTGGCCTGGCACTTCTTGATGAGCTTCTCACTGCTTGAATAGGCCGTGAACGTATCCAACACCTCGTGCTGAAGGCCAGTGAATGCCAGGCACTTGTGGTTAAGTGCCCTGAAGATTAAAGAAAAACAAGTATCCCCTTTACAAAATCTGTTTCTGGGTGAGTGCAGGTGGGTGCAGGGAGCACCCCAGGAACTGGGCGGCCACCAGGGCAGAGCACGGGGTTTGTTCGGAGCAGCTCAGGCAGTTGCATTTCACAAAGGCACGACAGACAGTACCAAAGGGTCAGTTTCCTTGTTCCCTGGATGGAAAGTCCACCAAGCAGCTGCTTCAGCTTTTCAGGGGTCAGCTGGACACGAGGTGTGTCTTGGGGTGTCTGGCTGAGGATAGCAGCAGCCCCAAGGGCAGAGCCAGTGGGATATGAGGGGCAGTGAGGAGCTGGATCAGGAGTTGGATCAAACATTTTAGCAATAGTCAAATTTTGTAACTCCCTGTGTGAGAACCTGGCCAGAGGGGAAAGATCATTTTTCATGAGACACACAATATTTTATTTAATGGGTTTTGGACATTCCCCTTTACTGCTCCCAGGGAGAAATTCCAGAAAGCCTAAGGCAGTAAGCGCATTCAGGCCTTCAGAGTAAATCTTCAATTTAAATACAGAAGTGTTGTAATTCTAAAGAGGAACAGTACAGAAGAAAATGTACATGGTCTTAACTACTCAGAGTTAATAAATTGTTAAATTATAGAGAAACCATTATCTACATCTTTTTCTAAATCCTTGCATTTTCTAGACAGCTTATTAAAATATAGGAAATGTAGATTCATCTGTACAAAATTTGGAATGTTTTTTCTAAGATGAAGAACTTATAGGATATGATAAGAATTCTTTTCTAACAACTGGTTTTAATGCTTTGACTTAGAGGGACTTGGAGAAATCAGAAGGTGATACCTCTCACAGGCTAAAGGTCAGGAGCTCTTATACTCCAGGACAAAAAGAGAAAAAAAAAGCGCAAAAGCTAACTTTCTGTGGTCTCTACCACATGTTAAAAACAATCTGCATGTTAGACTGAACTTGCTCAGAACCTCCAGAATAAAAGCATACTATACACTGTCCTCGCTTTGTTATGCACTGTAACGAAATGTGAAAATAATGCTGTATTTAGCTGTCTGTATGTGACTGAAAATATGCTTGTATTTAGCAAAATGGTTACTACGTGATAATGTGAAATCCAAAACTTGTAAAGAAACTTTGGTGGGTTTTTTTTTTCCTTTCCCCCTGCCCCTTCTCTCTGAGTATGTTCCCTGCTCCTGTCCCTGCTCTCTACTCGTGCCAGGGCTGGATCCACCGTTGCCAGGCACTGCCTCACAGCCACTGGACAGCCTTCCCTGCAGAACCTGCCCTCTGCCTTGCTGAGAAAAACCAGACCAACTACTCTGAGACAAAACCACCCCCTGCTCCCAGTAGCTGCAGCCTTGGCCCCTCCAGGAGGCCTCTGCAGGGCTGCAGACATGGCAGCTGCAACAGCAAAGGGCAGAGCAGACCTAGGCAAGGATTAGCCACTGAGTTCATCTCTGAGTTTTGGGGTTTTTTATTTACCTCAGATCAAACACACAAATGCCAAACCCTGACTTAGGACGGCTGGAGCCATCTCCCATCCCCCAGGAGCCAGACACCTTTGAACACAGGAGCCATTTCAGCTCCAAGGCTGTCACCCTGTCCCCCCGACATGCAGCAGCAGCTTCCTGGCAGTGGCACACCGTGCTGATTTTGCTCGGTTCTGCTTTTGCTGAGCAAAAATGCTTAACTGGTCGTTTCGTTGTGCACAACAAAGGCAGGCAATTGCTGCCTTAGGACCAGCCGGGGGTGGGGGGGGAGGAGCACAGCCTGTTGGGATCTCATTAATCCAAACTGAAGAAAAAACTGTAAGAGAAATCAGGATGTGTTTGCAGCTGCCATTCCATCATTGCAGATGCTAGGAAAAGAAAATGGAAAGCAGCAGCCCGCAGCCTGACCCAGCCCCAGGTCCAGCTGCTGTAGCAGATACCTCTTGGAGAATACATTAGAGCTCCACACTGCTCTGCTGCAGCCACAGACACTGAAACGAGCACCGCCCTGGGGAAGGAAGAGATGAGCCCAGGCACTTACTGGGGACCAGTGCTGAGGGTTTACCTGCTCTCTGCCCTTCCCTGCAGCTCGCCCTTTGACAGGCACATTGCTGGTAAACCACTTGCTTTCAGTCACCAATTCTGATGTGCTGACTCACACTCCCCCTTTCATTCACGCCAGGATCCAGCAGCCACACTTTTCACGTCTGCTGCTTCAATGGAATTTTTCACCCCCCACGCCCAGTTAAAGGAGGGAAACATTATAAAAGATCACACATCACATTCATGCCTTTCACACAAAGAAAGATGCACAAAAACAGCTGTTTGCCACAACTGTTTAGTTTTACTATTTTAATATCATGAAATAA
This sequence comes from Platysteira castanea, assembly GCA_013397175.1. Lineage (NCBI taxonomy): Eukaryota > Metazoa > Chordata > Aves > Passeriformes > Platysteira > Platysteira castanea. The sequence goes on along the minus strand of VYXC01006772.1, from coordinate 9,554 downwards.
AAGTACAAAAAATTTACAGGTATATTCTTACATGAAGATTGAACAGTTAACATTTGCATTTATTTTGCAGTGAAACCTGTGCTCTCAGTCACAGAATGTGATTATTAGCCACTGACATCACCACTGAGCATTTCATTTTAGAAAGAAACCGCAAAGGTAAAAGGCAACAATCTTGCAAGGCTTCGTAAGGACCAAAAAAATACTCCAGCTGTACCACCAGAGGTCACATTCCAGCCAACCATCCTGATTTAACACAGGTTTCACCACCTGGGAGGCTGTGTTCAGATATTTGCACTGGACATCTGGGCTAAGGGGGCAGAAATGGGAGGCTCTCACAAGCTGTGGGCTCTTGGGTATCCTTGTTCAATGTGTTTGACGAAACAACCGTGTGCACATGTATGAAAAAGAAAGGGTGAGACCTGCGGGCTTGACACCCTGTGCTGCTCATTCCTTTCCCACTGACCTCTGAGGACAAACCACAAACTGCTGCATGGAAAGTGCTGGGAGCTCAGTAACAGGCAGTTGGCTAAGCCAAAGTTACTGCTACAAGTTTATTCAAAGTGGATATCCAGGAATGCTTGGAGACTGGTGCTGACATTAACTGACTGAAACAAACCCCAAGAGTGCACTGTTTTTGTTGTTTCCTACAACATTACAGCTGCACATCTTCCCAGCCCAAGTCAAAGTTAACTTCATCAGCTGTATAGAGATGAAAAAGAAAACCCTTGCATTTCCTTAGCCTGTGAACGTCAGGCTCCATTTCATACATGCCCCGCAGCTTTTCAGACAGGTTTTCAGGTAGAAATTTATTTATGACAGACTGGTCCGATCAAAATACTACATCCTTTGCTGGACTGTGTGGTGCCTTTTCAAATAATTCATTTCATGAAGCATGCATGAAACCAAATTTTGAGTTTACAAATAAATAAAATGGTGCTCACCATTAGTTTTTATATATTTTACCACTTACTGAAATGCTGAAAGTAACTCAGTCCTGAATGAAGTCTGGGGGTGTTTAAATAAAAAATACTTGGAAATTGAAACCACATTTAAAATTGGCTAAACTATACTTTGTTTTTGGAAGGGTCTTGCTTGTTTCTTCTCTTTACGTCCCAATTATAAACTCTAGCCATATCTGAGGGTGTGGAATTAAGGAAACAGCTCATGCTACCAGAAAAGAGAAAAAAAAAAAAGATTTTTAAAAATGAAGAAAAAGCAGGTTACAGAGTTGGCCACTTAGTTATAACAGTCAGTATAGAAACCATTTCATGAAAGGGCTCACTTGGTGCAAAACTTCAACACTCAGGAACACTGGTAACTGTTGGTAACTGCAGTACTTATATCATTATTTTAAAAGCCTCCAAAAAGATATTGCAGAGAAACACACTTTTAGTTTTGCCTAACTCTTTGCTGATTTCAGTCAAGCTGCCATATCCGCTGTATTTGCCTCTTCAAGGCATCCCAAACTCCTGCAGCATGAAGATAGCTCAAGTGTCAACTTGAAAGAACAAGCAGTTGTGCCCTCATTAAACTAAATCTAATGCTTCAGTTAATGGCTACACCCATTAAAGCAGTTAAGTAGAAAGTATAAAAAACAACCCCACACACCTAGGAGGTGTTTCATGATAGTATGAAGAAATTAAAAAAGCACTGAGCACAGCCTAAGCCAGGCTTGCTGCAGCAGGGCTTGTGCTGCTTGGAGGCAGCTGCAAAGAGTGTGATGGGCGACAGCCCAAAGAACAATATTCATATGCTCTAGAGGAAGTCTCACCACTGTGCTTTGAAGTGGCCACCTGTGCATCAATCCACACTTCCAACTCACTCTGGAGTCAGTCTGCGCTGCAACCATTGCAGCAGGTTTCATGAGGACACAAATACAAGCTTTGCTACCTCTCCCACACCAACCTCCAACTCAGCCCTGCAAACACAATATTCCATTTCATTGCTACAGCAGTTAAAGTTCACAGGTGCTACAGAATTTTGAGGGCAGCCAGTCTAAGATAAAAACACATCAGGAAGTTGGTCATCACCTGGATGTCGGCTTTCACATACATCTCCTCCCCCACGTGAACGTGAACAAAAAGGATACTGACTTCTGTAGTGGTGAACTGATCTCTGAGAAAATCCAGGTCTTCCTCTAGAAGATCGAGGTTTTTTGTAGCTGTTGACAGATTCTTCTCTAACAGAGCCTGAGCTTCATCTATATCATATTCAAGCATCACATTGGCCTAAAAAAGAAAGACTGATAAAAACTCTTACTCTTGCATTGTATGGACTAAGCCATGCTGAGCTTAATTTTGGCTGTTGTTCATAACTAACCATGTTAGCAGCAGACTGTCCTGCCAGGCCAAGCCAACAAGACGCAGGACAGGCAATGTCAGAATCCACTTGAGGCCTCCACCCCTTCAGTAACTGAGTAGTAGATCTCCCTAGTGACCTAAAGAAGTTCTCGTCCTATAGCTAAGCAAGGAGGGATTTTTTTCCCCTGTGGATCACATTCAGCCTTTCAGGCATCAGCATCTCATCCTAACTGTATTTGAAAAGTGAGAGACCTTACGTGTTTTAGCTGCACCTTTGAGGCGCCACACAACTCTAGAAACGGTTTTTGTTGGATTCAAGACAAACCTCAGGCTCTCTGTGTGGACTGCGGACAAACAGCTGGCACTGTCAGTAACAAGAGCTACTACAGGTGTTTAAAGATACAACAGGTATAAAAGTCCTCTCTGGTGCTGTGGTGGTGGTTTTTACTCCACACATGGTTGTTTCACTAAGAAGCTACCACAGGACGAGGTAAAAGAGCAGTATCAGGTAAAAATGCACCAATGAAGCTTTGTCCCATTCAAGAAGCGTGCCCTGAGCAGAGGCACATTCTGTGACTGACAGGATCCCAGGGAAGGCTACACTGAGCTGCCAGAGCTGGATAAGCTGTTCTTTAAAGCAAGTGGAGGGCAGAGATTCCCAGTAGCAGTGACATGCACAGCCCAGCACAGACTGTAAACAACAAGCAGGAGACAGGCAGAAGGCCAAGAACACCTAAATAAAATGAACTTGTTAGTTCATTATGAATGGTATTTCATTATAGCTTTTCAGTATAGGATGAACTTTCTCTGATGTTCTGTTAGAAAATAAACCTGGGATGCTCCATTAAGTCAGGGTTTATGAATTCTGAAGACAGTCTCCTGAAAGCAACAGGTAGCAGAAAATTTTTTCTTTTTATGATAGAAGTGGGAGAGGTTGGGAGCAATTGTCCAATTAATCTGGATGCTTCATGTGTCAGCAGCGTTTCTGTCCTAACCAGGAGGTTTGTTCGGCAGCCAGTTCTGGGATTTAGGAACATCTGTGATTTAAAACTCTCAAAATAAGCATCAGCAGGTTAATCTCCACATATAATGAAGCCTCTAAATACAAAATACCCCAACCTGATATTGCTTAAGTACTTAGGAATCTGGGGGGTGAATGCTGATTCCACCAGGCTTTAGTCCACTCTAAAAGCTGGCAGATACCTGTGAGTAACAGAAGTCCCATCCTTCCCTAAAAAGGTGCATGAAAAAGGAAAGCAAGATGCTGGACACAAATAACATAGAGAAGATGGGAAGCTACTTGCCAAACTAAGTTATATTGCTGGGCACATTCCCATGCCAGGCAATGCTGGATGGTAATTTGAACGAAAAAAGTGACAGAAATGGTAAGGGAGATACAAGCTTTTTGGAAAGAACAGTCCAGCAGAAAGACAATTCTCTGAAGTCTTGTTGTTCAGGAACCAAACAAAATTGAACAAGAAATCTTCACTCACACGCTGAAGTTGCCTGTTAGGTGTGCTCTGCTGCCAGTGCACAGCTCCACCATGCACCCATCAACAGAATCACGCCCACTACAGCCAGGGGAGACAGCAACCAAAACTCTCTTTCACAAGCCTTTTATATGTTAGTGAAACAGTTCCAGAGAAGGTTCCGTTGTACTTACCCCCAACCACAAACAAACTTTATCTGTAGGAGGAACTGAAGCTTTGCAGTAGAGATTATCTGCCAATAAAAATCTGGTTTCCATTGGATGTGTGGAATCCTTAAGACAAACGATAAAAGTTAGAATTGCTATTTTCACTGGAAACTTATGTCAAAGACAAAATACTTAGAATAAAGAGCACACTTTTCTGCTTTTTGCCACTGATATAGTATTAACTTGAGTGAATTCTATGTAACTTTACTTCAACATTAAAGTTACAGCTCCAAGAATAATGCATTTTTAAAAGATATATTTAAAAACAATACAGAAATCTTTATAAAGAATGGAGATGAAGTCAAAGCTTAGCTGCAATCTATACACTATTAAAAGTCATCTGCATTACAAACATTAAACTTTTTTTTGAACTAGCTTTCAAAAAGTACTACATACCTTTAAAAACAATTCTGTTATTTATAAAGGCATATTAAGTGTGCTCTCCAAAACATTTCTTGCAATGTGTTCTGTTAGGGTGGAAAGGTAGTTAGCTTTTCTCATACTCATTAGATATTCAAAATAGTTTACCTTTTTCTTCTGCATGTGTTTTAAAATTTCTAATGTCTGTTTAATTTCAGGAATCTGACTTTTTAGCCTGTGAATTAACAACAGTCATAATTTATTATTTTACAGAGACACAAAGTTTCCTAAACAAGTGATCAGTTTTATTATACAATCCACCCTCCATTTTAAAACTCGTTAACAGCTTTTTCCAGGATTACAAATGCAGGTGTAATACATGAAGACACAGCATGTAAAGGCAGCTCAGCTCCAGCTTCACCTGCCCCTCACAACACCGAGGCTCGCTGGCTTTGGAAGCACAGCAATCCATTCAGCTTTCACAACACACAGTAACAATAACAGACCCCCTTTTACTAAAATGGTACATTTTGCCTATTTGTCATTTCCCAAAGGAGAGGGAAACCTCAGCAGAAATGTAGGTAGAAACCATGGCAGGTAAAACAAAACAGGAGTGTTTCTTCTGAAGTTCATGGATTATTCTGACAGACAATGAGAGCCACAGGACTCTGCACTGTTCAAGCCAAAGCTCTCTAGAGCTGAGGGCACTGCTCTCCCCAACAGCCCTGGCAGAGGCACTGGGATCCCCATGGCCTTCCTGGCTACTAGACTTATTATTTAAAAAAAAAATAGAACTGTGCTAAACATTTCCCAGTTCTGCAAAAACGATGACTTACCTCCTTTTCTTCTGAGCAAGATTAAGTTCCAAAAATTTATACTTCTGATACTGCTCATCCAGCTTCTTAAGAACTACATCTGCTGTCTCATTTCCAGGCTGTTTCATAAAGGAATCTACATCTTCCTTTAAGGGGAGAAAGAAACCCTCAATGTTAGAAGAGTTTTATGGAAATCCTAGACACAGACATGCTATCACCTTACTGCAGCTGCATCCAGAGGGAGTTTGAAATGTAAACAAACTTTTTTCTGGATTGGAGTACAAAAGCGTTTTGTTTCTTTTCTTAGTCACCTCTTCATTTCCCCCTCCCTGCTTTTTTTCTTTTTTTTGTAGGGAACTAAGGGATAGGTGCAAGAATTATTTCATAACCATATTTGTAGGTACATGGCTAGTGGTGCTTTCAGTCCTGGCTGAGGTCAAGTGACACCTTACAGGGGTGGGTATCCACAGATCATGGCTAAACCTGGGTTTCCTAGCTGTAAAGCAGGGATAATGCCTCTCCATGGCTAACCACATTATGAACTATTTAGGATAAAACTGATGAACAAAAAGAGTCACGGCCCGATCAAGCATGTTGTAGCAGAGAAAGATGCAAAGGGGGGAAAGCTGAGGTATCTGCTTAGACAGGCACTATGGAATTGAACAGCCTGGTTTCAAAAGCTCCTTCTATAGTTAGCAGTAAGCCGCAGAAACCTCTAGAGAACAACTCCAGCCAGTCCTACCACCAACTGGAAAAGCTGCCAAAGGCAGGCCTGAGCTGGCAAGGATGTCAAGCTCGGCATCTGCCTCCTTCAGAATCCTAGGAAGCAGTTCACCTGCCTGGCGACAGTGTTCCCAGCCTCTGAAAGTTACATCACGCCAGGGGTCAATCACACATTTCTGGCCTTGCCACCATTTCACACATAATTACAGACGACCCCACTCCCCCACTGAGGTAATTCTGCCCTTACTTGTCTACACAGCTCAGTAAAACCTGATGGAAGCCCTACCACAGGCCTCTTCGGCTCCTCCTTTTGAATTTGGTGTCTCCATTCCAGAAGTTTCACACCAGAAAAAGACTGTAATATGTTACTGAAGTGGTATCAGACATGGTGCTGCTCTCCCTCATTATGATGCTTTAACTCTCTTGGCTAAAGAAACTTACTATGAAATTACTGAATCTGGTAAGAAGTCCCTGCCTTCCTTATTAAAGAAATCTGTAGCAGAACACCAACTCCACAACCTGCAGCACGCAGCATTGTCCAGGTGGTAGATCCAAACTCAAGAGACCACACCTCAGACTGCCTGAGGAATGCCTTGAGCTACCTCACAGTCCTGGAAGCATTCCTACCTCTGGATAAAGCTCATAGAGAAGCTTTCAACAAAGAAAACAAGGATTAGGTTTGGGAAAGTGTTGTAGAAGTGAGGCCTGAAGATATTGTGAAATGAAACTCCCTCTTGTGGAAGCAGCTCTGCTCTGCCCCGGGGCCTGGGGCAGAAAGCAAAAGTGGGTGGGCAGCAGCTCCCTCCACACCCTGCCTGGCACCCAGCTCTGCCTCAGCTCCCGTCTGTCTGTGCACAAGGACAGGACACAGTCCACATCCTCCTGAAACAAAGATGCCAAGAAGTGAATCCAGAAGTGAATCTAGGCCCCCTATATACTGGTGATCTCCTTCCACTACATAATGTCCCAGCTCAAGGTGGGCTCAGATTTACCCCCAGGGTTTTCCAGCTGGGGCTTCCAAGCCTGCTGATCAGGCTCTTGTCCCACCTCCCCATCTGTGAGGCTGAGGCACAGAACAGCTTTGAGGCACAGCTGGCTATCAAAGCCATTAGGATCCTCGCTTTGTGGTGTATTCCACAGCACCTCCACTGCAGAATCACCTTAGGTTCTGCAAGGACCTATCAAAAGTCATCTCTATCTTCTTAGGAAGAAAATTCACTGGCAAAACACCATTTTTCAAACTTCAAGCCAAGCCACAGGAATGTTCTGTAGAAGCCCTAAAATGTGGCAGGATAGCGCATTCCCACATGTCCCTATGGTTCTCTTCTGAGGGATGACCCAAATAAGAGCTGCAGGCACTCACTCTGCAGAGAGCTTCATCACCTGGGGGTATGTGCAGAGAACATGACAAGAGACACGTGTTTGCAGATCTGCATCCTCACACCTGCTGAAGAAGGCAGAACAAAGAAGGCATTTTATTTGGAAATGTCTGGGCAACAGCTCAAAACCACCAGAACTGAAAGTTCTGTTTGGAGAGTGCGTTATCCAGTAAAACCTCATGTCTCAACATTACTTACTCTGAGTGCTTAACATCATTTGAAACCTGGAGAGGGACAAGAATTCATAGATCAATTGCTTCAGACAAGATATCAGCCATAAATTGTATGAAGAGCCTCTACTGAACCAAGACACTTACAGAAAACATCTCTGAAGACAAGATCCATAGTAAGGCTGCCCATGCAGCATGTGCGGGGGCAAATGTCAAGCAAGCGATCAGCAAGTCTTTAAATGTTTTTGAAATAGAAACCTATTTTCTGAAGAAAAAAAGCTTTAGTAAAACCTACCCTCATGACAGTAGTATTTTCACTCTGCAGAGCAGAATACCATCACAACTTCTTAGTGTAGGCTTATTTTGAATAAAAGAAAGTTTATCTTAACCTGTACATCCAAGTACTCTACGATCACCACTGAGGATCTCTTCCGCAGACACACCTGTATTTGATCAGAGCACTTCTCAAAACTGAGAATTAGGAAACTTCCAAGATGTTTAGATCCAGACATAAGGTTATGAAGAACTGAAGAGAAGCACAGGACTAAGGCACAGCCCCAGATCTCTCGGAGCCACGTGGTACAGCACGAAGATACTTCAGACACGGGTAATGAAAAGAAACAACATGGAACCAAACACAACAGCTACAAAGTCAGCCCCCAGCATGGGATGAAGAATGTGACAGATGCCCTTAAGTGTTTGCTGAGGCTGGTCATCTCCTGTTTCCTGCAGGGTGGCCACCTGCACTGCAGAGTCAGCACAGACCACAAGTTCTCCTCTGTCAAGATGAGGTCTCACAGGGCAGCTGAAGACATGGCCCTTCCCTTTCACTTACATCTATGCTGGTCTCCCACGAGGCATGAAAGGAAGTCAGCTAGAAGCAGCAATAGTTTTCCAGCCCAGTTAGGATTTGCCAGATCTTAATTATTGTTAAAAAACCTTAAAGGAAAAAGAGGAACTGGATCACTGAAAGCAAATGCACCGTACCTGTCTGGTCAGGCCCTATGCCCAGACAAGACTCATCAGCAGTACAAGCACTACATCTAGAAACACCAAAACGCAAGTCAAACCAATTTATTTCTATAAAAGCAGTGGTATCAGATGGGGCAGACATCCAGCACTTCCTGAGATCACCAAGGAAGCCAGGTACAGCCACTCTGATCAATAGTTATTGATCAAAGGAAATAAAACAGCAATCCAGACAGTGTACCAAGAGTGAGCTCACAGCTGAAAGTGAACAACAGATGATTGTAAGATTATGTCACTGCATAAATCACTGATTCCTTCTTTTCAACCACTCAATTGAATTATCAAATGCTTAGCATATCAGTTTTTAAAGTTGGATAAACAAGTTCTGCCTGTTTTCCAGAAGACACACGTTTGTTAGTTTTCAAGAAGAACACATGGGCGCTTCTGAAGAGTGAATCTTCTCAGCAGTCTAAAACTGGATTAAGAGAGAAAGATGTACGGAAAGGTGCTCGGAGCACGGCACGCTATCCGTGGAACAGGAGCGGCAAGGCATGCCCCGTGCAGCGTGTGCCAGGAGGGCTCTCACAACACGCTGCTCACTGCCCTGCGTCGGGCAGCGCAATAACACGATACTGCTTAATGCGGGCAGCTAAGCTTTTGTAAGGTGCATAATGCTCAATAACGCCAGGTCGGGATCGAAACAGGGCAACTCACCCGCGAAAAGGCCCAGGACCGAGGCCATGAAGGGCCTCCACCACCGCGCCCCTCGGGCACCGCCCGCCCGCCCGCGACTCCGCCGAGGTGACGCTTCACGGGGGCCGGGCCCGGCTGGCGGAGCACAGCCCCCACTCCTCAGCCCCGCTCCCCACGAACGCCACTTCGGTGTTGCCCAGCCCCGCTCGCCGGCCCCGCTCACCACAAACGCCGCCTCCGGGATGCCGAGTGGGCCACGCCTCCCGCCCGCCGCTGCCGCCGCCTCGCTGCCTTCGGCGGTCGCCATCTTGGAAACGGAAGAGGCGCGCGCGGCGTGCGCCAGGACGCCGGAACCGTGTGTTATCACGTGAGCACGGGGCGGGGCGGTGCAGCCCCAGGGCACCGCCCATTGGCGGCGCGGCGGGGCGGGGCCGGTGAGGGTGAGGAGG